>JAPDSC010009480.1:16776-27442 GCA_026290005.1 Latrodectus geometricus | reverse complement strand
AAATTCCATTTAAAAAGATCAAAATAAATTGAGCACTTTTTCCTTTTATTTACTAAATATTATAGATACTAATAATCTTTATAGATAGATAATGATACTGAAAAATATGAATAATTTTTTAAAATAAAAAATATGAAAGATAATTATCTTAACAGAGAAACAAAAATTGTTGCTTTTATGGGAATATGGAAAATATGCAAATAGTTCAACAAGATAAAAGTTACATTTCTCAAATGAATATTTTCTTTTCTTTATAAATATTGAATTAACATAAAATTTCCTTATTTTTACTATGTATACATACTAATAAAAACTAATAAATTTCTTCTGATGCAAATAGCTAAACTATAAAATTGGAATATTTTTATAATATAATTCTAAGCAATTGTGAAGGAAACATTTCTCTTATTTTTACAATTCAAAATGATAATGAATCTATGTAAGACCGTGATAATACATGTGGCCCTTAATGGATCTGAATGCTTGCTTAAACAAGGCAGTAGAGAATCTATTACTGATTTTTAAAAGAAAAATATTGAGGAAAATTTTTGGACCATAAAAGAAAATAACATATGAAGAACTTAATACAACGAGGAAATACATAAAAAATATATTGATTTCTACATCATGAAAATAGGCTTAGATGACTAGGCCATGTTTATAGATATGATGATTCTCCCTAACCCAAAGAAAAATTAATTCAAGAATAGAAGGAAAACGATAAGGACACCCTACAAGAGTGTCCTTATCATTGTAGATGAAAGGAAAGACCTTTCAATAAGGTTAGATAGCGTGGAAAAAGACCGTTAACTGTTGTCAGTGAACCAATGGAAAGTTATTGCACAAGATAGGGTCAGGTGGAGGAAGTGAAGAGAGGCAGTCTTGACATGTAACAGGTTGAAGCACTTCTTTAAGAAGAAGATTGATAAAAATGAATTTCAAATTCAAGCATTTCTAAGGAGAATGCAAATAATATTTTATCCTTACAGCATTTCAATTGGAAATAACTTAAAAAGTTTGATCAATTATTACACAAACTAAGAATAATTGGCAAAAATAATAAATTGTGAATAAAAAATTAATCATAATAGATATGAATGATTACATTATTTTAAAAATTTACTAAAATAATTATATGTTAATACAATTTATTAAAATTTAAGCAAAAATTATAATAATATAATTTAAGTCTTATAAAATTAAGTTTTATGAAAAGGAAATCTCTTTTTTACCTAATTCTTTCAAGCTTTCATCTTCTTTTAATGTCTTACCAGAAAAAATGAGACAAGTTTGTTCAAGAGGAATTTTAAATACTTTAGAAATTTCTGCTTTCAACTATAAATAAAGATATTGTAAGTATGCATAATTTTGTGATATAAAATATAAAAAGTAATAAATCATTATTCATCACATTAATTATAAAAATTCCAACAATAAATCTACAAAGCCCATATATTAAAATAAATAATTATTTATGACAAAAAGAAAACTTTGGATAACTTACATGAACTATCATAACCAAATATTTCACTGATTTACTTTGATACCCTTTTGGTGATGAAATAAATGGATTGAGTCTATTATTTTAAGAACATAGAGATTGATATTTTCTCAAGCAGAATATCCAGGTTCATAAATCTTAACATATTTTAAAATAAATGAAGGAATATAAATGAACACATTATCAACAGTAACATTTATCGTATCACTTGACCATAAATAAAAATATATTTTTTTATGTATAATTTGAGCCATTTTTGATAGCACTGATAATCTAAATATTAAATATATACAGTAATTATATAAGAAATAAATTTTAAACGAAAATGACAACTGCGTTATTTATGTAAAAAGGTTTTGTAAAAATTAATAAATTCATATTTAAAAACAATACTTCATATTCTCATTTTATAAATTAAAGTCACAACAGAAAAGTTTTTCTATTTACAAACTACACTTTAAAAAAATATTTTTGGTTTCTTCAATGCATAAAAACATTTTGTCCCTTTTCCCTAAAAAGAGCTTAGTTTTGTTACCTATTCAGCTGCTTATTTTGCAGATAGTTTTTCCACATCATTTTCTTCTTATTCAATACCTGAAAGTTATTTCCTTTCCCAAGTATTATACTTTCATCAATAACTTCAATAATTTCTGTTTTTTTCCATATACATCATATGTGAGTCTATATTAAAAAAATCCTCGAAAAAAATTTTAGGCAGCAAAGGGTTCTCTTTTTTTTGTCAGAGTTCTTTTGCATGAGTGATTCAACTTCACTAACATCAGGTAAATTACTTTGGCTGACTTAAGTTACAGTGGTTTCTTTAGTAAAGCCTGCATACTGAAATGCTATTAAAACTGTTTTTCCCCAAAATCATTCCAAGCATTAATTACGAATTATTTAAATAATGCATTGCTCTTGGAAAGTCAATTTCATTAAGGCTGCACCAACTCCAAGCCCATAATCACTCTTTGCAAAAGTATACTATATTTGCTCTTGATTATGCCCTGATCAACAGCTTTAAGATTACGTGGATCTTGAAGCATAATCAATAGCTTCAACATCCAGTATTAGAACTATCTGATAAAAAACATCTAAGTTTCACAACCAATTTTCAAAATGCTACTAGTCATCCAAGCTTTATAATAAGATAGGCATCAGGTAGTTTTTAAACATTTTTGAAACATTTAGATCTTAAATTTTTTTTCTATAAAAAACAGAGGTAGCCTTTTTTGATCCATTAATACTGGTAGCCAACAAGATTGCAAATATTTACTTTGCTTTTTTTTTTACCCCCTTCACATTTATAGCATTTTAAGTTAAGTGTTCTTTTGGGTACTGAAAAAATAGTGATTTGAATGTTTCTTCTTCTCATTCAATTCTGTAATTTTATTTATAGCTCTATTTTCACAGCTCTATCACACAGTTTTTTTAAAGTTAAAAAAGTGCTTGATTCCAGGTTTTTGGAGCTAACTATTTGATGCTTTCAAATTTTCAACTAAATTCCATTGCAAAACAGTTGGATTACTCTTAAATGACATTACCATCAACAAGAATTTTAATTTTCATTTTTCTCAGACAAACAAGCAAAGCTAAGCTTAGGGTGTTTTATGGTTTTATTTCCTTTTTCAAGAATTTTTTTTTTTTTTCATTTTTGTGTCCTATTTTTATAATTTTCTTTTTACTTCAATTGATAAACATATTTGTTTCTTCAAGTGCACCAAATCCTCAATGGAATCAGCTCAATCTCCTTTTCAACAAAAGAAATTTTATAAATTGCACGTTTCAAATAAAACAAATCCAACTGAGACCAGAACTCAAAATTTTAAAGTTTTTCCCTTAAAAGGTTCTCCCTTATGAAGTGAAAAGGAAAGTTTTTCCTTACCTATATTCTTAAATATAGGGAGAACAGCAGTTTAATTCAACATCAATATTCTTTCCCATAAAATGTCTTATATCCACATGTCCTTGACTATTGTTTCTGCAATGTCTGGAATGCCAGCACATGTCACATTGTTGTTCAAGAATACATAAGCTTCTATGACATTATATAAAAATGAAATATAAATTGCTAAGTGATTTCCCAGATGTTATACAGGAATCTTCTTAACTTTGTAAAGAAAAAAAAACTGGATAAAATGCCCACTGACATCTAGAAAAATTTATATCTAGACAATAAGTAGAAAAATACAGGAAATTACAGGAAAAATAATTTCAATTAATCAACAAATGAGACACACAGTACTTGAATCTCACAAGCATTATTTTGAAAAATATATCAAAAATATTACACAATATTTTAGTGTGAATCAATAAATGAAAAGATATTTCAGATGTAATTGTTTTTATTTATTTTGTACATGCAAATGCTAATTTCTTGAGTTATAATAAAAGGAAATTAATTATTAAAAAATTTTGGTAAAATCCTTCAAACCAGCACAGGTTGGCATGTTTTCCAATTTTTGCGCAAAGCCCTACAATTATTCCATCAACTTAAATTCAATCCAGATATTGAAATTTCATTATGTTTAGTTACTATAGAAATATTACAAAACTAAGAAACAATTTCATAAAGATTATGTATTACAGGATAGATAGAAAATACTTCTAAAAATCAATATTACTTAGCTTGATCAATGAAATGTACTGTATACAACATAAAACAGACAACTGTGCTATAAATCTTAATTAATAACATAAATAACATTCAATTATATAAAACTTGGATTTTAATTAAGCATGCAGTGGCACCAATCTTTAAAAAAACTGTCTATGACAAAAAAAAAAAAAAAAAAAAAAAAAAAAAAACATCCATATAAATGCAATTTAGCATGAGGGACAGTTAGGCAATGAAGCTAACTCAATAAAAAAAATAACATACATTTTTATGGGCATTTGGTTCCTAATAGGCAGTTAAAAATTCATAATAAAGTTTCAATTCATAATAAGTCAAATATTTTTACATTTGATAAACTACATAAATTTTTACATATAACGGCAATTTTAATTGAAGAACATATAAATGTAAAAACATTTATCTAATCATTACTTGTAAAATAATTAAAATTAAACAAATATTGTAAATTTATTCGAATAGAACTTCATTTTTCTATGACACAACTTTAAATACAAATATTTCAAGCAGAAATGTAAAAAACTAAACATATATCAAACAAATGTTGTGCACACATACACATCTGGTTACATCAAAGTTGCAAGAATCCATTCCAATGCAGTTATCTACAGGTTTAACAAATTTGAAAATGATTCTGGTTTGTAGGAAGGATTTAACCAAATTTTTGTATCTATAACTAGATATTATTTTTTGCACATTATATTTCATATTATTAAATTTATCTCATCTTAAATTTTAAGTTTCAGTTTATTTGTTGATGATTAATATACAGGCAATGTAATTCTCAAATACAGGTAATTACTGAAGCGAAAGAAAAAATTTAATAAACAAAAAAAATTTTTTTCTTTAGAAACTGTCATCAGAAAAAAAACATAAATTAATAGAGCAATTATGTCATTATAGAAATAGTTTTTTAGCTGTTAGAAATTAGTACATGGAGGTTTCAATATACAGTTCAATTAAAAAAAAAAAAAAATTAGGAAATAAAAAATTTAAAAATCAAAATCCTTATTTTTTAATTAAAATTTTCAAACAATATTATTTGCTAAAGAAAATAATAATAAAAATAATACCTCAATTATAAATACTGTTGTGATACAAAAATATTTATAAGTTACATTTTTATTATTTTTACAATTTACATAAAACCCATTTTATTTTATCTCTCACATTACCTTTCACTAAAAATTTAAAACAAAAAGAAAGTTTTTTGCAATGAAAAGTAAAAACAATGCATACTTTATAGAACCTGGTTGTTCTATAATGCATTGTTTTTACTTTTCATTGCAGAAAACTCATTTTTCTTTCCCTATGTAATTTCTTGAGCCCTAAGTAATTTCGTGTTATCATCCATTAAAATGAACTCAGCACCAACTGCACCCCTGAAAAGGTGAATATAAGGATCCAAGATCTCATCCCTATACATCACAGTAGCAAAACTGCTTCTGTTATGTCTTTAACAGAAGCAGTTTTAAGAAGAACAGGAGGGGTATACAGCCTTTTAACATGATTCTCTGAAAAATAACATTATACCCCTGCCACCATAATGGTCAATTTCATTAACATTGGAGGGGAGGTAGTGTGTCTTTGGTTTTCTCAATATGAAGATATGGTGGGAGCCTGTAGTTAGATTGTATTGGGACTCCTCAGTGAGAAGAAAGGCTGCCCAATCATCTATAATCTAATCTCTATGCTCTCTGTACCATGCTAAATGAAATCTCTAGTGCATAGAAATGAGCAGAACTCAAATTACCAACCTTCGTACAAACAATTCCCCCTCATGAAGTCTTCTGTAAGCAGTCACACTTGAAACTGGTTCCAGCAGCTGTATACAAGTTATGAGAGAGCTGTGAAACTGCAGCAGCTTTGTTACACCTTGAAGGAATAGATAAATGACGAATATCTTTGGCTATTGAAGTTGTTGGATGACCTAGCCCAGGCTTTACCTGAATACATCTGGTCTCCTGGGACTTTTCTATAGGTTGCACACAATGCTAAGCATTAAACTGAACTATCTACTAATTTAGACTTGAGACTGGCTTGCTTCGAGCCTCTTATAAATTCTCACTCAATGTTAGTGATTACTGATTGTTGCTATTACAATTTTGATAATAATTTTCACCAAGAAATTTGGAGAGGTGTGCTAGCAAATGAAAAGCATGTTTTGTAGTATGTATAAAGCCTGTTCCTCTACTGACCATTCCCGCACATACATGCATGCTACATATTCAACATATAGGATTTGCATCTTTGTCTGGAAGTAGTGATTTTACATTTCATTTCAAGAAATTTGACAAAATATGCAAATTCTCTTAATTTTGAACATTAGTGTAGATTATGATCATATGTTACAAAGGAAAAAAATTTGGAACATTATAAATTACTATAATCAGCAAACATGCATATACATAAGAGGAATGTAATCTTTCTCTCAAATTGTTAAACAGTACCTAAGGTCTAAACTCAGGCATTTCACTTAAAAAAAAAAAAAAAGAACAAAACACACCTTATCAATAGGTCATGTTGAGACCAATGTATAAAAAAAAAAAAATCAGAGCAACAAAATCCTACGAATTGGTTCAGATTTGACATGGTTTTCTGGATTTTGTACCCATTCTTGTACAATTTTTGGCTTTTAATTTCAGAATTTTGAACATTTATCTTTATTTACTAACTACAGGAAGTCTTAATGACTAAATGTTGGAATGTCTACGAATATACAATGCAAAACAAATAGAAAATGACTGTAAAAATCAATTTTGCTATTTTAATTTAATCAATAATATGTACAAATTATTTTTTTAGGTATTTTCTGTTATTTAAGTGAACAAAAATAAACATTTAAAATAAATCTTAAATGCAGCTAATGAGAAACAGCTAAGCACTGGCCTTTAAAGATAAATCACATTAGAACTTATCCCTGAATAGAAGATAATTAACAAGTATATTGAAGTTCTTGTTACAAAATAAGCTATTCTGGCAGTGAGCTACTAGTTTTGCTTCTTTCACAGCTGCAGCAGGTTGTGAGATTTAGTCAACAAATGCAAATTTTGATTTTGGTGTAAATATGCTACCCCTTGGTTTTGTGATAAATTTGGTGACAAATTTAGTCACAGGCAATTCTGGTACTTTCAGTGCTCTAAATAACCTAGTTTTATAGTAGCCATTTCATCATTAACATTTTGGCACTTACCTTGGTGTTAAAAAAAATTACCATAAATTTTAGGGGTACTCTAAAGTAAATTTTTACCCATATTATAAACATACTACAAGTAGTTAAACTGCATCTATTACTTGGCAATAATTGAAATTAAAGTTAAAAATAAAAATATTGCAAAAAGGCATATTAATTCTCAGGAAGTGAAAAATTTATTAAGTTCCCTATAATATAGCTCCATAATAACAGGATAATACTGAGTTATGAAATTTATAATGATAATGATATCTCAGAGTTAAGAATAATTTTACAATAAGATAAATACTTTTCTAAAAAAAAAATTAATTTAAAACTTTTTTTTTTTAAGCTGTGTATAACCGATACATATAAAATGTTTCTCAAATTGTGCTTTTAATATAAATGCAAATGAGACATGCAGAGGAAATATTAGATCATACACGAATGTCGGATAAAGCTATTAAAACTAACATGCTATGTAATAACCCGATCTATGTTTAAAGTAGTCTAAATTCTTGTATCATATTCAACAGAGAATTGCAAACATACAATTTAATAACATGAAAACAAAAATTCTTATTTGGAAAATAAGATACTCGAAAACGGTAAGAAAATAAATTTAATCAACATTTTTTGAACAAGAATAAGATAAATTTTTTCTAACTTCATTTGAAGTAACGTCTTCAGAAACATCAAGGGATTTTTCTTCTTTCATTGTTTTAATAGTTAGTTTAAGTTTAGGCATATTCAGATCTGAAACTTCCGAAATTGGCTCAGTTTTTATTTCAATATCATCATGAGATCTTTTAGTACGTTTAGGATTTCTTGTAACTGTGTCACAAATTACAGGATCATCATTGTCAGAAAGCGGTTCTTCTTTCACACGATCAATTATTGAAACACTATCGGTCATTTTAAAACGTAATTTACAGAAAAATTAGTATATTCAATAAGTAATTAATAAATTTTTGTAAAAATTAATCAGAGATGTATTTAAATTAACTTTAATTTTTTAACATTTAAGTTGGTTTTCGGCAAAATTTTTAGTGGTTCCTAAGAAAAAAAGAAATTTGTCAACAAACAGAGCTGCATAAAAATAAAAGTTGAGATGTGCATCGTTTACCCTCTCTTAACTGAAATATGTAACTTTTTGTTTAAATTAACTAATTTACTAAGAATAAAATTAAAACTTCTCTTTTTCTGGAAAAAAGCAATTTACATGTTTATATATTTTTTAAAAATGATTTATAATTTATCAATGACATTGAACTAACAGTTTTTGTTGAATGTGGCAATGGCTTGCTTTTTCATTTTGTTTTTCTTTTTTATGACTTCTCTCTTCTCTCTCAGCTGTCTTGTATTAAATGTTCGTGATAGAGAAGAGAGCGCTGTAATTTTATTTTCTCTTATTTGTTTGATATTAATTTAAAACGTGAGTTTAGATTCATTCAACTCATTATATTTTATTCCTCAGAGTTTTTTTTTTTTTTGCTAGTTTAAGTATTTTAAACTTTAAATGTATGACGTATTGAAATTTGATATTTAACTCAATTCTTAAATTAAGTAAATCAATTAATAAAGAAAAATCATGGCTTAGATTTTTTTTATGTTGAATGAATTTTCTCTGCTTATTATCTGTTCATATTTAATTACAGTTGGGACTTTTCATTCGCTTACTCCTTTCTCAATGTTATGTCTCCATAAACACTTAATGGTACTTCTGTCTAAAAAACTCAGTCTCACCCACATAGTCTACACAAAACATGGTACATGATACTTTAAACTAATATCCCTTCGCCTTAGAAATGTGGGAAAATTAATTCCTGCTTATAATTCTAATAGTCATTTCTCACATATTTATTCAAGTATTAAAATCTTGCTGTTTTATTATATATAAACTAGTTTTACATGATTATTAAAGTATGTACTGTTCTTTCACATTTTTATTTTTTTTAAAAAGAAAGTTATAAACAAAAAACCTTTTCTAACCTCACAAAGAACTTTTTATGAATCTTTAAACTTTTGTTTAGATTCTAGAAAAAACATCTCTTATAAATCAGTGTATATCTTCTTAATAGAAAAAAATGATTTTAAATTCCTTTGATAACAAAATATTCCATCTTATCTATAAATACTTTTAAACCATATCATTTTCTTCTGATCCGGATAAAAATTTATTTAAAAAGCAGGATTAAAAGTATTAATGTTTATGACAAAATATACAAATAGTTATTAAATATGTAACATGAAGTAAACTATATTTATGTGTAACATTGTTTTTATGTTGTTTAACAATAAATAGTTTCTTTTCTTTCACTTTTCATGGTTACAAAAATATATTAGTAAATAAATATAATTCATTCCTATGAATTTTAACATGCATAATGTTTAATATATATAATGAATATTAATAATTCTAAAATTTAATATTTGAATTTAAAAATAAAGAGTTTAATAAGATATTGATTCCCTTCTATTATTTATATAAGTATTTTCATATTTTCTTTTACTTGTTGTTTTAAAGAAATTTATTGGCAAGGGAGTAAATTTATACTTTTATCTTTACAAACTGGAACTTGCTGTAATTTATATTAGTTTTAATAAATGTATGTGTTGAGTAACTAATACACAAAATTATCTGAATGTTATCTAAATATTAAAGTGTAGCATAAACTTGTTTTTGTCTTTAATTATACTTGAATAGTTATAGTAATTTTTAGTATTATATCAGTAAATTAAGGTAATGCAAAATGAAAAGGGAAAGACTTAGTACAAGGTTTATAAAAATATATAGAAAAATAATTTCCAGTCTAAAAAATTATTTATAAATAGAAATTGCTGTAACTATATACTTCAATATATTACAAAAAAATTATTGAAGTTCAATTTACCTGATCTCCTGTTTATATTCATTTTATATGTGCACTAGATAATTTTTAAACACTATCTGTTTTGATATTAATGTTCCAATTTTTTTAAATTTTTCTTCTCAACAACATTGAAGGACATTTTATTGAAAGTTTCTATTCTTTGTGCCTTAGAATATTTGGTGCTGTTTTTAATTATTAGGTGAATGTATTGTTTTTGTTTATACGTGAAAAGTTAATTCTATTTATTCCTAAAAATGTTTTACAAATATTTTTACATAATTGATATTGTTTCTTTTTAATGTATTGATTATACTTTTTATATTTAATGAGAAATCTTTGAAAACATTTGAAAGTATATATAATAAATAAACATATTCAGGAAAGATCCTTATAAAATGCCTATTAGTTTTTTTTACTTTTCTCAATATTACCAAGATTATTTGATATCAAATTAGCAATATTAATTGTGAAATTTAATAATATTACTA
>JAPDSC010009480.1:0-16766 GCA_026290005.1 Latrodectus geometricus | reverse complement strand
AGCAACTGTTAGATACTTTTAGCAGTCATTTTAATTAAATGATTACCAAAAAGCAAATTTATTTATAAAAGTATCATGATTAAGAGTTAGAGCTGGAAAACACACTTTAAAAATAAAAAAATATTTTAAAGCTAGTTGTGCATTTACAATTTATCTACCAGAATCAATAAATATTTTCTTTCAACCAGAATATTATATTCTGTAAAATATAAAAAACCACAATTAGGCTAAGTTATATATCAATATTCAGACAGGCTACACATACTTACATGTACCTTAAAGTGATCTGTGTATTAATAAAAGCAAATTTTGTTACGAATAAATAAAATTCAATATTCCTACATGGAAAATTTTACTTTTAAGGGTTTGTCAAAATAATATCAAAGATGCTTAACAATAAATTTCACATTGATAAATCTGTTTCATAATAACATTAAATTTTCCCTGTAATAAATACTTTAAGTAATCCTTTCATACTGCATGTTTTATCTTTCTTATATAAATGATAACTTCCTTCTTTACATGCTTCAGCATTTTAAGCAGAAACTCAAAAAATTTATGTAAACATGGTTTAATAAGACTGGCCTAAACAAAGTTTCATTTGAAAATCTTGATACCAAAAATATTCAGTTTTCCACTGCATCATATCTGAACATTGAACATATTGCAGAATTCTTTATAAAAAATATATTGTATATTTATATATAATATATTTATAAGAAAAATTGAAAAATGTCATCATAACAGCTGAATCTTGAATCTATTTGAATGATTGTAATCAGAAAAGATCAGCTTCTTATAAAAGGGCTTGAAAGTGTTCTATATGGTTGAAAGAATCAAAAAGTTTTTCTAAAGAATTTAATTGTTGATGGCTTTTCATGTGAAGGCAATATAAAAGTTAAAGTTGACAAAAATGTCAATCAACTCTAAATGCAATCAAGAATGTTTCAATTTCAATTTTTAAATACGAAACTTCTAATGTTTTCATATAATTCAATTGATCTGTTAAATAGCACAAAGACCAATTTTTTTTTTAGAATTTTTACTATTGATCTAGAATGAAACTGCAAAACAGAATTAGAACCGTATTCTTCACTAATATTGCTTTAAATCTGCTTATGTATCACCATGATTTTTGTGCTTTGGACTCTTAAAATCTTTATTATCCAAATGTAGACTTATGATGTTTTGTGGACTTATGAAAACCACACATTTAAGAGGAGTGAAGCAAAACACCTCTTCTGTGATATTGCAATGTAGAATGTTAGTTTAGAACAAGGGCTATCAAATTGAACACTTGGAACACCTCAAAACTAAAAATATGTGAACAACTTCTGTAAAAGGATATTTGGTGAGTTTATTGTGTGTATATATCTATATATAAAATTGTGGATAAGGAAATGGCAGCAACATTTTGCACTTATAAGCTAAACTTTTTGAATGTGTGGCTTATCTATAATTTAATTAAGCTCTAAAAAAGAGAAACCTATCAGAATCATTAAATGTATTGAAAGAAGTGAATTTGGCTCATCAAATTTGTCATTTCAAATTAAAACATTTACTTGATGAATTATCAATTTAAAAAAATTTATTTTGAGATCTTTATTAAAAATGTGCTATTTTTACTTCCTCTGAAAATTTTGAGCACATGTATGTAATAATAATTTCTCTATTGAATAAAACAAGTTGTTTGATTAAATGATTGTTTTATGTTCCAAATAAATTGTATATTTTCTTGTTAGTTCTTATTTTTTATAAGTAATTAGAGTTATTTCTAATATAATGTATTGCACAGTAAAAAATTGTTTGTGGCCAAACTACATATTTTTTTATTTTCAGATGAGTGGAAAAGTTTTAGTTTGTGTAGACTTTGATCATACTATAGTTGATTGCAATACAGATGTAGAAATAAAATCTTTGGCTAATGATGCAGCTATTCCTGAAGATATTGAAGCACTTTCTAAAGTTCAGGATAGATGGACATCTTATATGAGAGAAATATTTAAATTTCTGTTTAAAAATAATGTAACTAAAGAAGATTATATTCGTTGCATTACTGGATTACCTATAATAAATGGAATGAGAGATCTTCTGATACAAATGCATGATAGTGGAGAATGTGAATTAGTGATTGTGTCTGATGCTAATTCATTTTTCATTGAAACATTTTTAAAACACCATGGTTTGGATCGAATTATGAGTATGATTTACACTAATCCTGCAGAATTTAATGAGGAAGGTTGTTTGCAGATAAATGAATACCAGAAGGAAACTTCTTGTAAAAGATGCCCACCTAATTTATGTAAAGGTGAAATTCTAGTGAACTATGTTGCAAAGCGTATGAAAGAAGGAGAAGAATTTAGTAAAGTACTTTATATTGGTGATGGACGTAATGATGTTTGTCCAGCTATTAAACTGGGTATGAACGATTATATATTTGCAAGAGCTGGACACCGCTTATTAAGAGCTCTAGAAAAAATGCCTGCAAGAGATGTTAAAGCTTATGTTATATCCTGGGAATCAGGAGATGATATAAGAAACTTTTTGTTATCTTTGTAGATTTCTTAACTATTTATTAAAGGTACTTTTATTGTTTGAAAGTTATAAATTGTGTAGTTTATTTTCTTATAAATGTATGGTTAGTAAGCTTTCCTGTAAATCATTTATACCATAAATATTTGAAGTGATTTTCATCAATTTGTTTTTGTAAATATTTAGAATGTTGGCAAAAATAGCCCTTGTTTGTTTATAGTGCCACAAGTACAATTTCAAATAATTCTCTAAGATGTATTTAATAAGATAATTTAAAATGTTATTAATGCTAATAAATTTTATTATTTAAAATATAATCATCAATAAATTTTAAATTATATTATTTCTTTGCTATTTATTTGAAATTGATTTTTATATAATTTAAATTATTGTTAATTCATTATAAATCAGTATTTTGTTTTTGACTTATTAAAGATTTTGAAAGAATGCGATCTTTTATTAGATCATGCAATAAATACATGCTACTTTAAACATAGAAATTATCATTATTGTATTTAGGATTCTGGTTGCCCTCAAGAAAACTGCTTAGTTTATTCTGACAAGACTTTTTGGGTTTATTTTTTTATCTGAACTTGATACAAAAAAGTTGTATCCTACTTAGTAGGTATATTACTGTATGCAATTTCACATAATTTTCTCAGTCATTGAAAATAATTTGGCCAGTAAAGTGATAAATTATACTATGCATATTCAGACATATCTTCTTTAGTAATAAAGAAAAAACTGAACATTAAAATTGCAAAAGTGAAATATTTTTATAGCAACTTTATTACACATTCAAATGGTCATCAAAGAAATTTTCACAGTTATATGATTATACTTATTACAAAAAAGTCTGCTGTGTTCATAAGAAATGAATATAATTTGTTTGCATGTTTTAGTTATTGTACTCGTTGATTTAAGCTAAAGAATTTTAGAATTTTTATTTAAATTTTGACTTAATCTTGATTGCACATTATAATTCAGTTATTAATTCATGCTTTATTAAGAATTAAAGGAGTAAGTGTGCTTGTAGCTGAAATTTTTTTGGTTAAATTATTTTGCAATTTTATTTCATTATTAGAAATTATTTTTTAAGTCATATAATGTAATCAGTTATTGATTTGTGTACCATGAAAAAATACATGCAAATTTTTTCCATGAAGAGTGCCTTTCTGTCAAGTTGCCGTGATTGTTTTCTTTTATATCCAATTCAAATTAAACAATCTATTGTATGTTCTTATGTTCAAAACAATTCTGAACTATTATATTTGAGATATTTTTTAATAACTTTATGATAGCTTAAATTTTTTTTTTATATTAGATTTAAAAAAAAATATTAACAGTGTACAATTTTATTATTAAAGTTAAAATCCCTTATTCTTACAAAGATACAGATAATTTTTATATTTAATAATACCTTAAATGTATTATGTAGGATATTTTACATATTTATAGAATTTTTAAAATTTTCATTTAGAATTGCTTTTAATAAAAGAAATTAATGAATAAATTCATTGCATAAGATTAACAAATTATGATATTTCTTAAATATATTTATCATAATTTTCATATATATAGTAAAATTTCAAATGTTTTTAAATATCAAAAAGACCTCGTGCAAAAATGTTTTTAAATAAATATTACTAACTTTATTTGATTTACATAAATATATTTAAAAATAAGGTTAAGTTCATAAAAAAAATTGAAGTTATTAAGAAAACAATCTATTAATTTTACTGACCTAAATAATAAAAATTTATAAAGAGACTGATCATAATGTTGTTTTAATTGCAAGAGTAATTGAATTAATTAAAGAAATAAATGAATGTTGCATTGAAATTTCATGCAAGAAAAATTCACTCCTGCTCAATTTTGATACATTTTAAGATGTAAAAAGTAATTTTTTGACAAATTGGACTTCCATATTGAGTATAACACACAAAGTAAACCTTTGTTTGTTATACTTAATTGGAGTGAAATCTTGATAAATATTAAAAAAAAATTTGTACTCTTTGAATTATACCCCCAAAATCGCTTATCAAAGTGATTGCTAAGCAGTTTATTTCTGACAGAAATTTTGGCATTTAAATAAGTTTTGTCAATAAATGATAATTCAGTTGATAAAATGTGTGTTTGTACTATTTTTTAGTAATTTCTAAAAGTGTAAACTTTTTTAAGCAATACATAACACAATTTAAAAATTGTGATTTTTTTCCTTCTCGTTACTATGATTAAAATACGGGGTATAATGGAAGTGTATAAAAAAAATCTTGTGTTAATTTATTAGAATATTTGCAGTCTATTTTAGGCAGTTTTTAATTAATAATGAAATCTTCATACAATTTTCTATATTAGATTATTATGTTTAATAAACAAGTATTCTATTTTTTAACATAATAGCATGTTTGTCAATTCTTTCAAGAATTTTTGAACTTTTTGTAGAATCCTAAAAAATTTTTATTTCTTTGAAAAGAGAAAAATCTGGATTTAAGTAAACAGTGGAAAGGAAACTTGCTTTTTTAATATTGCTTTCAAATGCTAATACAAAATATTGTTATCAACTGCAATATTTTTTATTTAATTATAGTTAAAGTAATTTCAATAATTAATTAATTGAGTAATTTTAATAAAAAACTGTTCAAGATGGAAATATTTTGGTATAGGTATTAATATTTTGACATTTTAAGTATAATGTATAAATTATTAATGTATAAATAAAATATTGAGTTTATATTCAACATTTAATGAAAGAAAAAGAATATTAAAATAACTATTTTTATTGATAAATTTAGTCAAGCTGGTACTTGATAATTAGCACTGACCTTATGGATTTCATTTCAAACCAGGCATGGTTGTGTGTAGTTGTTCAAAAACAACTTTAAACTGTATGCTTCATTTGAATTAGCCCTTGTGTGCAATTAATGGATACCAAGAAATAAATGAATCAATTCAACTGATAAAAGAGTTAAAAATGTTATACTTAGCTTAAAAGAAATAGCTTTATAAACTACTAGTATTATGAATTAAAATCATTGAAAAATATTAATGCATAAACATAAATGTCTCATAATAAGACATAAATGTATTTAGCGATTCTATTTATGAACTACAATAAAAAGAGCAATATGTGTGAGTCTCTTGAATATTTGGATAAAATTACCTGCAATTTCGAGAAAAGACAGGTCTGTTTCCATACAAGTTCATTTAATTTTAACGATTAAATTACTAAACCATATTGCTTTATTAAAGATATAATGAATTAATACAATACATGTATTAAGCAATTTTATAATGCTGCCATATTGTATATTAACTTTAAAGTTTAGCAAGCATAAGCTAATGGGAAAACATAATTTCAAAATATTAGTTTAATGAAACTAAGTAAATTAAAAAATGTAAGAAAAACTTTGTTTAAACTTAAAGCAGCTATAATTCAAATTATCTTGAAAAAATTGACAGATATGTAGTTTTCTTTTTATATTCTATGTAATTTTTAATGATTATAAAGACCAAATGTATAAATTCAAATAATTTTAGTTCTTATCAATTGTAAAAATTTATGATGTTCACAGCTGTTATTTCTAGAACAGATTTATTAATGACAATGTTTTTATATTAAAAAATAAATTTATTTCAATAAAATTTAGCAGTTATTCATAAAAAAATATTTATGTACAAAAATATTAAACAATTTCAACAAATTTTTAAATTCTAAAATAAATTTTTTTTTTTAGTTTTAAGTATTTCTCCACTTTTAAGTAGTATATATTAATTATTTGTATGTTACAAACTCCTGAAATAATTAAAATGATTTTCTTATAATTTGTGCAATAATTATTAAAATCATTTTCTTATGTCTTCGATATAATAGTTTCATGTAATTTAGTTGCCTTAGAATGGAAATATCAATCAAGATTTTCCATGAACCTATTTTTAAATATTTTCTTATTAATAGTTAATATGTGGATTATTGTCTGTTAAGACAAACTGTGATCAAATGTGTGATTGTTATGTCAAATGTTGCATATATTTAAAATAAAATGTAACAAAATCGCTGCTTGATTTTTTTATTTGCTTATTTTAGTTTTACTCAAATGTTTTTATTTTTATGGAAACTTATTTCAACTTCATTGAGATTGATTAAAAAGTACTTACAAAAACTGATACTTTCATGATAGAACTACAAGCTATTTCATATATATAGTATATACTAATAATTATAGTATTTTTAAGATTAACATAAACATAAAATCTTTAAAACTTACATGCATAAAAAACTTGACATAACATTTTTCTTTCATGCAATAGTTGTAAATTCTATAACTATGTTACTCAAATTATATACCATAAGATGTCAAGTGCTGTGCAAAAATTTTCCTTATTGAACAGTATCTTTGTCTATGCAAACTCCTTAAAGTAACCCTTTAATAAGCAAGGAGATTAATTTAGAACTCTATTGGAAGCTACAGTAAATGACACATAAAAACAATATTTTACTGCATAAATAAAACTTATCATACTCAAATTTATATGTCAAAATTATGTAATCACTGAAATGGGTCTTTAAATTATCCTAATTTTTCAATTTAATTAGGAAGGTTAAAACTTCTGTTATAAAGGAAATACCACTTATCTCATTAAAAGTAGCTTTTTAAATGAAAATTATAAAATTACATTCTTTTGTATGTTTTTAATTTTAAAATTCATTCAAAGTATTTTAAAAATGGTATAAATACTGGAGCTGCTATTATCATGTGATGCAATAGAGAAAACTTTATTACATATAGAATGGAGCGAGATTAATGAAGCAAAAGAAATGAATATGGAAATTACTGGATCCTGTATTTAAGAAATTTAAAATGCGGAGCAGGATTATACTGCATTTATCTAAGGAAATAGCAATTAATAAAGATCAGAGCAAATAAATCTCCATATATTTCATAACTTGTCATGTTCATATTGTGTCAATTTAAAAGTGGCAAGAATTTAGCAGTGTAGCTTTTGCCATTATTAGTATGGTTTGAGATAAATTCATTATTTTGAAGATAATCAGTGGAAGTTTAGTAGTGCCTTAGGAAATCACAGAAATTTAGATTTAAAGTCATACAATTGGCATGAATTCTTGCATTTATCAAGGTATGGTATATGCATTTTTGCTATTATATTCATTATTCAAAAATTTTCTATTTTTATGTCAACCTAGATTTCTCTCATAATTTTATTTATATCTTTTTAACTTTAAATAAACTACTATAAAATTGACTGGACATGACAATTAACCTAATAGATTTCGCAAAGTAGTAGTTAAACAGTCTCAAGAAAATATATTTTATATTAGTACTGTTATTTTCTAAAGTAAAATTAGTCTGTAACATGTAAGTAACATTTTGTATTATTATGGATTTTTAATTAAAAAATTAATTTATTATTATTTGAAAGTTATTAACAACAAATTGATGAATATTTTATTACATAAAACTTAATAAATAACTAAACACAAGTATTAAAATAAAAAATTGAGCAATAATGTAATAGCTGGTAAATTGATAAATAATACTAATAATTTAAAAGTCGCCAGTTTGTTGGGTGAAAGACCATATTGTAGAGATTAGATTACTTTACTTTATGGATAAAGATTTCCTCTAAATAAGAGTTTGATATTATGTTTTCTCTCTTATGACCTAAGGTATCACAGTTCCATATAAAATATATAAACTTTAGAGTATGACATAACCCTACATAAGTTGTGATAAAAAATGTAATAAAAATTTGCACAAAACTTCACTGAGATATATTTATTTACATTTAAGTTTTATATGCAAAAGAAATCAATTCTATTTTTGGTTTATTTAACTATATGCAGAATAATATTTTTAGATGAATAATGAAAGAAAGAAAAAAAAATGCTGCTATACAATAAACTATTTGTTCGACTGTAATACGTATAACTTTTCTCAATTGGAAAAGTCATTCACAGTTTTATACTTTTCACAGAAAAACTTTAAATTTACCTGCTTTGACACTTTAAGTAATACAGTTTTGAAATTTGAAATGAAATTATCAATATCACCTTTTTGAACACCAATGGTGGCAGAAACAGTTAAATATCCTATAAACTGTTCATTTGTGTGAGATCCCCAGTTTTTAAATTCATACCCGCAAATTATTTTATTGCCACTTGGTGCAACAAGGCGGGAACCCATTATGAATTTTGAAAATAACATTGATCCAATTTCTGTGAAAATTTTATGGTGAAGAGATTCAAACTGAGTAAGGGAAAAAGCTACAGAAATATTGTTTCCAGGTGTATCTAAAACTTTACCACCAAATTCTTTAGAAACTTTTACTAGTTCTGATTTTAAATATAAATATAGATAATCTCTTTCTTTTAAGAGTTTTAAATATCCATTTTTTCCAATATTTAGTAATGTTATAAACAGATCAGTAGAAGGTGTACCAGAACCACGTCCAGGATACATTTTCCCAACTTGATCAACCACCTTCGTATCAAAGCCACAAATAATTGAACCACCAACTGGCACCATAAAATTTTTATCAGTACTAGAAACAAACAAATCAACTCTTTCTTTAGATGCTATTTCAATAGAATTCAGATATGCTTGGCATTGAATACCATAGGCATTATTTATAAGATGAGGAATGTCTTTAATTTTACACAATTTTGCTATTTTTATTATGTCATCAGGAACTTTTGGAGCAAAGCTTGACGTTGTACTTAAAATACATACAATTTTGTCTGCGCCATAACTTTCAATTATCTCTTCAATTTCATCAACAGAACCTACTAAACCATCATCAATATTTTTATTTTTTATTATGACAGGAAGCAAACCAGCTGTTATAATACATTTAAAGCAAGATTTTTGATCTATTCTTGGCCAAATTACATATTTGGCATTCGGCCTCATGCTATGTAAAGTACGAAGACATAGAAGTAAGCCCATTCCAGTCGCAAGTGGCACTATGATGCATTTCTTCAAACTTGGAACGCCGAGCATTTTTAAAATGTCAAGTACCATGCAATTAGAAAGTTGTCCGATAAGGCTCGAACCAGCCGCTTTTGGTTGTATTTCTGTAATATCACCAGATCTTCCAATGCCATGGCCCATATAATAGTGCCTACGAGCTACAAGTTTGGATGCGAATCTTGCCTCTCTTTCACCAACTCCACATTTTCCCAAAAAATTGTTGCTATCCATCATTGCTAATTCGTGTAAAAAAACCTCAATCTCTTGATCATCCCAACCATCTTCTGGGCACATTCTTTTATTTAGTAAATTCATTATTTTTTTTCGCCGGCTTTCAAAAGACTGCATGGCATGGTCTGAATATTGTTTAATAAAATGTTTGGAAGCTTTGAATGCATTAGTATCCATGTTACCATTAATAAACTCTTACACCAAATAAGTAGCGACACAAGTAATTCAATATGATCTGGCCATTGGATAGTTAATCAGATTGCAGAGATGATTAAGCAATTCTTTAGAGGAAGAAGAAAAATAAAACAAAAACAAATTAGTAAACAGTTGTGCAGAATGAAGGATCTTTGACTTCAGTTCAGTTGGTTTTCGAATGAAAAGTTTATTTACTTCATAATATTAGATTGTTATAATGGAAAATAATTAACTTGAATAAAATCACACAATCCTAAAATAATGTAGTAGTATTTATGAAATTTATCAAATGTATAAATCAATTATAGTTTATTTTATTTATGAATGAATGAATGAATGCATTATTTTTGAGAAAGCTTTCTTTTGCAAGATGGCAATGAAACCTTTTGTTGACAAACCGAAAGAAGTCTGTAAATGAATTATGTTAGATGGGGAAACATACTTATAAATCATTTAATTAATTAATCTGCTTTAGAAAAGGTGTCTGCTAAAATGTCATCAAAAGTTCCTTTTGATTTGTTGCCAATTGACGAGGAACGGACTAGTAACTTACAAGCAAGTCATTCATCAGTTCCTTACAGTTATCCGCCTATAGACTCAAAATATACTAGTATCCAATCAGAAAATATTCCTGGAAATGCAGATGCAGGTAAATATTTAATAGAATTTCTTTTCATGTCATATCAGATTTCTATATTTTTATGTAAATGATATTTATAAAACCTTATTGAAATTCATGTACAACTTTAAGAGTAAAATCTTTAAAAACCCAATTATAATTACAATAATGAACTCTAATTGCTTGTCACTTAATGAAGTAGACATCCTGAATAACCCAAGCAAGTTATAAGGTATTTATACGGATTTTTTCATGGATAATGTAAGAGAGGAAGTCCAAAAAACCCTCATCCATCCAGCAGAAAGACTTGTATGGTAAAAATTTACTGTACGGTCGCTCTTGGCGACGTTTTCAAAAAATCGCCAAAAATGTCGCCAACCTCGCCCATATTTATAAGCGAGGTTTTAAAAAAAATCAGAATATTGCATGTTAAAAAAATGACGACTAAATTACTAAAATTAATTTAATTTTAATAATTAGATTATCGTAAATAACGAACAATAAACATCATAAAAAAATATTAATAATAAACATACCTCTCTTCTTCCACCAATTGCTTAATGTTAGTCTTTTGTTTTCGGAGGATATACTTTGAGAATGGTGTCGACGAAAGTCAAAAATTTGTTACACATATTTCTGTTTTCTTCCGCCACAGATACTTAGCTAAATAGTGATCAAGGCCATTTTTGGCTTTCGAAGACGCCATTGCTCGTTTAACTGTTCCCCACGTTCCCTCGAATCTGTTCTCCTAACTCACTTGCCAATATTAACAGATCCTCCTTTCGAGCTTTACCCAAGAATGCAAAGGCCATTTTAACAATTTAATGTTATCGCTAATTACCTAACCTTAAATTATCAAATACTAAAATGAAAAATGCTTAAAATCTCACACAAATCACCTTTTATTGGTTGAACCAATAAAAAAAACACTTTTGTTTTCTTTGTTAGTATAAAAATAAATTTCAAATAATATTTATTCAAATACTTAATTCATATATTGAAAAATTTATAGTTTAAATTTTCATTTCAACACTCCATTTTAATTATATATTTTTTTTCCATTTTAATTATATAATGCACTTTCTTAAATGAAAACTATTTAAAGCAAGCTAAAAGAATATACTACTTATGTAAATCATGATCTAAATTTAAATAAGCCATTAAAATAAGTTCTAGTAATATGCAGTCATTCAAGTATCTTAGTATATTATATTTCACTTTAAAATAATATGAATCAGAATTATCAAAACAATAAAATATACATATTATTTACCATTGCAAGTACTTTCGAAATATAAAATAAATCAAAATTTCACCTCTTAAGAGACTTCACACTTTCGGTTTTGAATCAAAATTAAAAACCTGCATTTAGTTACTTCACATAAATATTTAAACACACCCACAGTACATAATTAATATACCTTTTAACATTCAGCAATTTCAAAATCATTCCTTTTAACCAGTTTCATATCTTTACCACATTTACAACATTCATATTTACTTGCAATCAATCCAGGTTTCATACAAAAATCAAATGTCTCTTTCCTTTCATCCAAACACCTTAAATTCACATTCTCATCATACCACATAACATCATCCATTCCAAACATTCTTGCACTTACCTCAGACATTACCCATCCAGAATATCACAAAGCGAACAAGGGAGTAAAAGAAAAAAATACAAAAAATATTGCCGGCAAACGCACAACCAACGTGGTGAACAAAGAATTAAAAATGGCGCTTACATTCTTCGATTAGGGTTGTCAGAATCTCCCATTTTTCATTGTTCGGAAATCCTCATCTTTGATTGGTCAGAATTGGTAGGGTTACCATATTTGGCGATTTATCGCATACTTCGAAAAATCGCGCCAAGAGCGACCATACAGTAAATCTGAGCCACTTGTATGTCTATAAACGATGACTTATTAGTTATTAAGAAAATTAAAATTTTTTTTATCTAAAACAAAACAGAGAAATTAAATAGAACATGTCTATTTATGTCATTACCAAATCATTCACTTATTATCCACTTATCGCATCTGAAGAAATTTTTTCAAGAGACAACTTTCAAATTGAAAGTTTCAACGAGTGTAAAAATTTATTGCTTCCCTAAATGCATGAAGGTTTATCCTAGTATGAATTATATGTTAGTTTTTTTGACTTTATTGATATTGTATGGTGGATAGCTTGGTAAAAATTTACTATTTGACTTCTTTTGTGACATTTTTTTCAAAATTTCGCCAAAAGTCGCTATTTTTCACAAGCGAGATCTAAAATAAAAAACGGAATGGTTAATTCCCAATGAACGTTACGCTCCTTATCCGCCATCTTGTTTTAATAGCGTACAGTACACTGGGATACAACCGAAATTTAAAAACAAATGTTTTACAATCATATTCAATATTACCCAAGCTTGTGCTAAATTAGTGAAAAATCGAGGGGCATCTTGAAATATAAGTTATCTAAGTATTTTTCCATTCAAATTTCCTTAATTCTCAGTGAACGGTACGCTCCTTGTCCGCCATCTTGTTTTAATAGCGTACCGTACACTGGGATAGAGCCAAACGGAATATTAAAAAATATTGCCTGTGCAAAAAAAAAAAAAAAAAAAAAAAAAAAAAATACAGAATTCATAAAATTGTAAATAAGAAATATACATACCTAAAATTGTAAATGATGAACAATAAACACTCCTCTCTTCTTCCGCCGTCTCCCTCTCTACTTCACGGCTGCTGGCTCTGCGTCCACTGTTTTCAGAGGATATATATGTATTACGGAGTCGACAACAGCCAAAAATTTACCTCACATATATTTATTTTTTCTCCATACATACTCAGCTAGGTAGTAATCTAAGCCATATTTGGTTTTTGACAACACCGTTACACGTTTTACTGCTCCCCACGAATCCTATAAATTTAAGCTATCATTTACCTTCAAATCCACAAAGCCATTAGAAAGACAATTGTAACTCTTCCAAAAGTTTTCAATTAATGTCAAACTCAGAAGTATAAACTGATTTATCACAATCAACAAAGTATCAGACGTTCTATCAACTACAACTTTCATAAAACAGTTATTGGTGTCGTGTTCAATTCCATCAAAAACTCATTTATCTTGCATGTGTTTACCCCAATTGAATTTACACTTACCAAATTTGCCATCATGTATCTCAACAATCACAACACTTCCACCCAGTTTCATATTACCTACTTTCAATCATCTCTTCCACACAAACTTCCCAGCAAAAAAAAAAAAAAAAAAAAAGGAACGAAAATTACACACAATCTTAGATGAACATTTACTATCTATCATATTAAACTCTGTTTTACTCTCTCACCTACATATAAGCCTGAGCTAAAATCTCATTCATTGTCATTCTGTTCAAGTCAAAAAAGAACCCTTTCTCACACTTCATTCAACATCTTGTGTTTCTCCTTTCAGCTTAGAGTTGCACCTCCCTTCATAACCATCACTTATATCATTCCTTTTTAACCAGTTTCATATCCTTATCACATTTACAGCACTCATATCAAACCTTAGTTTATATAAAATTCTAATGTTTCCTTCCTTTCATCCAATCCATACAAATACCTTAAATTAACATTCTTGTCATACCACATAACATCATTCATTCCATATATTCTTGCACTTATCTCAGACATTCCCTATGTAGAAGTCATCACAAAATAAATGTGAAAGCGAAAGAAAAAACAATGCAACATTCAACGTGGTCTTATATGAACTAAAAATTAAATATGGTGGTTATATTACTTGATTGATTAGGGTTGCTGAAATCCTTTATCTGCTATTGGCTTGAGACAGGTGCCAACAGTGACCGTACAGTAAATCTGATCCGATAGCTCAATCCTGGAAACTATTATAAGGCTTTGAATATTCATTGCACCATGTTTCCTGAATAAGCATTTCTAAGTGAGTTATATTAAATGCAAGAAAGAAAAACCTGTAAAAGTTTCTGTCATCTTTTTTGATTGGTATCCATTCAGAAAGCAAAAATATTATATTTATTTTCCATTTTACAATTGTGACTGG
This sequence comes from Latrodectus geometricus, assembly GCA_026290005.1. Classification (NCBI taxonomy): domain Eukaryota; kingdom Metazoa; phylum Arthropoda; class Arachnida; order Araneae; family Theridiidae; genus Latrodectus; species Latrodectus geometricus. The sequence goes on along the minus strand of JAPDSC010009480.1, from coordinate 2,147 downwards.
GATCAAATCCAAGACTTATAACTGGAAATAGAACAATCCTACTGATAGGCTGCAATAAACCCAACTTGGCTTTATTCAAATAATCATTTCTCATTGCATGCAACGTAAATATCTACCTATTTGAACCTGGACAAGAAAATTTAGACCATTAGTGCTATTACTGTGCATTTTCTATCTATTCTCATAGAATATAGAATGGATAAAAATTTGGAAACAAAAGGAATCAAAGTACTGTATTGCTTAGATAGAAACCGAACATTTTCTTTGCTTTTAAATGTAAAATATTTACGTATTAGAAATTTTTTCCTTCTCAGTTACCATCTTCTCTTTTATCACATTCTTAGAAATATTAGACTATTTTGAATCTAATTAGATCATTTTAAGAAAAAATATAATTTTTAAGTCTGTATTTTCTCTTGTTCCTATCATGGACAATTAATATCTTGAGAGACTGATTTCCTCTTTTTTTCTAATTATAGAGAAATCCCATTCCTTACTAAATCAGTTAAAAGCTGAATTTTTTTTAATGTTTCTTCTTTTCCTCTTTATTAACACTAAATTTTAGTAATTCACTGTTTTCTTTTCTGTCAGTTTTTTTTAAAGTTGTGTAACATAATTTATGGAGAAAAAAAATTTTTTTTTCTGTTGGTATACTGACTAACTAATTGGCATTTATTAGGTTGTAGAAAAAGAATTTTTCATGATTCCATTTATTGATTTGTTTTAACAGTTGCAAATTATTTATTGATAAATTAAAAAATTGCTTGTTTAAGCTGTCAAGAAGAAAATTTTTTTGTTTGATAATTTTTCATTTCCTTAAATGTTTTGTTGAATTTAATTTATATTTAAGTTTTTTTTTTCTTGACAAATATTTTTTTCATAATTGTAAAATTAATATTTCAGAAATAGAACTATATATTTCTATTTATTTTAAAATAATGAAAGAACTGTGGAAAAATGGAAAGTAAATTTTAGTGCCATAAGCAAAATATTTCAAAATTTTCTTGTAAAATTTCTGTAATATACTTTTTTTTTATAAATAATTCCTTTTAAAAAGATTTGTTCACTTCCCTGTTAACTGAATTTTGAAGCCAGAAGATACTTTTTGGGAAAATAGCAAACCTAAGAATATATTTCTCACCTGTTCTTGCTTATATCCTCAGGACATTCTTATTTTTTTAAAAAATAAAAGCATTTACATATTATCTTGGTAATTATTTTCTCCAAATTTGAAAAATATAGCTAAAATGCCATATGAGATGAAATAAAATATACATATGCCATGGAGAGAAAAAAAAAAAAAAAAGTTCCTGCACATGACAGAACATAACCTTTTTTTGATGGTCAAATTCAGGACTTACCTTCTACAAAAGAGAGAAAGCAATAGATTATTTCCAAAGTTACAGGATTATTCCAACAAAGAAAACATGTATTAATGGACTGAGATTTTTTCCTTATTTAAAGATAGAAAATCAATGGCAATACAACATTAAAGGGTGTGATAAGTGAATATCAGTCTGAAGAGGAATGTGGTTTGAAGTATAAAAATTACCTTTTGACTGTGATAAGACAGTTATTGACTGGAGCATACAAAAGGTCTGTGGGCCTAGCTTTATATTCAGAAGGAAGGAAAAAAAAAAAAAAAATGGAGGACAGTCAAAACTTTGGAGTTTGACAAAAATCTATTTGAAACCAAAAAATTAAATTTGCAAAGTGATGCTAAAACAATGGATAATCGACATGATTTGTCAAGAAATCAGTAAGTTCTTTATATTTTGCGTTCTTATTAGAAGAGCTTTTGGAAGTGTTAAATTAAAATAGGATCTACGATTTTTTTTCTGACTCTTGGGAAGCATATAAGACAGACAAATTGATAGCAAATAATTTCAAACATTTCAAGGTTAACCACAGTTATCACATTTGTTGACCCTGATTTTGGGGCAAAACACAGAACATTAAATGATTATAGGATTTGGCAAAATGGTGAGACAAAGAATAATGCTGTATTGCAAGGCACTATTTAGATTCATATTTACGCGAATTTATGTGGCGTCATCTTGATAAAGATTTTTTTTGTCACAATTTTGAGTACATCAGAGTTTTGGCTGCCAAAGTAACCATCGCCAATGGTTCCATGAAACAAAGTT
>JAPDSC010009464.1:0-23997 GCA_026290005.1 Latrodectus geometricus | reverse complement strand
TTTATTTTAATTATGTAAAAAATATGCTGAAAGCCAAAAAAAAAAAATTTATATATTTTTGATTTATCTTACTTAAATTGATTTGATCATATAAAAAAAGAGTGCTGCATAGTTTAAACATAGTGAAATTGCGAACTATTGTTACTTTTTGATAGCTCTAATGGTTTAAAATCCAAAAAAAAAAGATCATGTTGTCTCTGTTTTTTCCATATTGATATTTGGAAAAATTGGCTACAGTTTTATTGCTTCTATTTTTTTATTATTTCATAAGCTAAAGAAGTCATTATTTTCCCGGAACTCAGTTAAGTTTTTCTCATAATTCCCAGAACAGAAATAAGTTATTTTTCATCAATAGTTAATTGAGTAGAAATAAGTTTTAAAAATTTCATTTCAAAGATAAAATACGTACAGAAGAGTTATACTCTTTGTTCCTTTGTGTAATTTAGAAATTTTGTCACAGGTGGCGCTTTGTTCAAACTATATTTTTGTATTCCTCTTTTATTATTCGTTGCGAGTGGGGGGAAAAGTAGGTCATATTGAGGTGTATCGTAATAATTTGTTCTGAGTTTGCAAATTAAATCAGTTTTCAATAAAATGAGAATACATTTCGCTTATATTTATTTTGTTCGAGTGAGAACTGGCTAAGTATTAGCAAAGTAGTCAGCGCTTTTCGAAGAGAAAAAAATTGGGTATTAAATCGTGTGACGAAAGCCAGTGGAATTTAAGGTGAGTGAAATTTCAAAAATTATAATTGTTTGTTTAAATACATTAATAATGGAAAGAAATCTATAAAATTTTACTAAACAAAGAGTGAGTTAATATAAAAGATACTATATGGTTTAATTCAACTAGAATTATTTGAAAAAATTCAAAAGTTTAAGGGAAAATGAAATGATATTAATTTTATTTTTAAAAATATCGTCGAAAAAGATGCAGATAACGATGTTTTAATAAACAATTAATCATAAAAAATTATTTAGATGATATTTGACTTTCAATTAATTCTGAGAAATTGAAATTATTGAAAATAAAAAAGTGTAATTTGAGTCAAATCAAAATAGTGAGTCTTAAAATTCAAATTGCCTTTATTGCAACTGCCTAGTTTTATTGGAAAAATTTAAAATTTGTTTAAAATTTCAGTACATAAGGATTATTTAACATATGGTCAAACATTATAAAATTTAAAATCTTGTTTACATGCCGATGCAGTGTGCGCGAATAATTCAATCTATTTCAGTATGTGATGATAACTATGAAATGAAATATTGGGTTGTTCGGAAAGTTATTTCGTTTTATATGAAAATGAAAAACTTATGGCGAATAAATATTTTATTCAATTTATTGTCAATTGTAGGTCCAATACCTTTTACCATCTTTCTGGTCGTAGCATGATTTCATACTCATAAAATGGTTGGTTTTCACAAGCAAAAAACCGATTCAGGTGGGAAAAACGAAATGACTTTCCGAACAACTCAATAGCATGGTCTTTATTAGAAAATTGTTTTTCAATTTAAAAAAAAAAAAAAAACAGAACAGCTTTATCACTAAATATGCTGTTTTTAATTTAGTGGATACTGCTACTGAATGTATAAAAAATTTAGTAGCAATAGAACAGAATATCAAAAGCTTTTCAGACATAATTGTTTTTTAATTATATTTTTATGAATTCAAAAGTTAGATTCTTCTATGAAGATTTGGTAGAAACGAGAAAAAAATACTTCCCACTATGACAGAATTATAAGTTTTCTTAGAAATTATGCCGCAACTTTACAAGAGCTTCTAAAATTATAAATAATTTTACTCGTTCTAATTCAAAAACGAATTCTCGGAAAACAACAACATTAATGACAGAAACAAATGCGTTAACATAAAATTCTTGTATATTATGCACCCCCCTTAATCACTTTTCTCCATGAGACCCGAGTTTTTGAAATTGCCTGTAAATCATCATGTAGATTTTGCGAGGAGGATCTTTGTTTCTATGTTTTGGAGAACATAGTATTTGGGAATGTATATCTAAAATATACTGTCAAGCTCGCTCGAAATGGTATAACATAATTCATTTTTTTAAATCTTAATGAATCTATCAGTGAAGGAAATTTGTTTCCCCCCTCATTTGCTTGGGTTGTGAAATTCGAAAAGTCAACCCTTTCTTAAGTTTTTATGGGAGTGGCTCTGAATAACGCTGCAGCGATATTCATAAGCATAGGAAGCATAGGGTACTTTCTATTGTTAGTTTATGGGTGTAAAAAAAATTAGCTTTGCTTAATCCTTAAATAGGCTTCCAGAAATCTGAAATCTCAACAGGAACACCGAAATGTGCCACAGCGTCACCTTTATTGGGTTTTCAGAATGCTTTAGAGAGTAGTTTATTCTCAATGATATGAATAAATGGTTAATGATCAGGAACCTAAACAATTGGTAGTATAAATGACACAATTGTATTAATTTTAACATTTTAGTTCTTAAATATGTTGTTGTTACTAATGACACTTGGCGAAGCCAATCCCCCTCGAAGACTGGGCGAATTAAGCCAGAAAAAGAATATTTGGTTTTAGAACAGAGCACCCATCCGTGGAATTAAATCTTTTGCTTATAGATGTCAGCACCATCTGGGTCTTCTAATTTAGAGATAGGAAGCCAAAGAAAAACAAAGGTTTAATTTTTAACACCCTAGAGGTATTAATTTAGAATGAGTACATGGAAGGCATTGCAATCACGACATATTTTACGTGCCCCAATTGCTATTAGTGAGCATGATGGATCTTCGGATAAGCCGGGATTTGAACTCACTATCTTCAAGGTAACGAGAACAACACCCTAACGAATCAGGCGATAAGTTACTTAGGTAAGAAGAGACACATTGAAATGAAGACATTGGCTAGAATATTTTTTAGAAAGTATTTTTTGATTTTAATCTTGTAAAAGTTCTCTAAAGCTAGACCGATATTAATTTCACGTGTCATCAAACTTTTAACCATAGATTGGTTCATCAAACACTTATCATCAGTCTGCGTTGTTGATCAAAGAAAACACCAAATCAATTATAATTTATTTTAGTGTATTTTTCAATTACTTATTTTTAAGTGTGTCTGGTGTTACAGGACATAGTGGTTCCATTTTTTCTAGAAAGTCCCCATTTTAGTTAAACACTGCACCAATTATCTTTGAAGTGACCAAACAATATGAGTAATTTTTTTCACTGGAAATAGTCACATCTCTGATAGCCTCTCCTTTTACCACTACTCTTAACTTGATTTTAGCAAACGCAACTTCGTCAAAAAGCTAATCATTTTTTTTTTTCATATTGGAAAAGAATGCTATTAATAATATCAAAAGCTTTGGTGTTTTCCCAATTAAGAGCATTTGTTTTGGTCAAATTGACCGAGAAAACTGTTCAGTGTTTCCAGAATTATTCTCCCAGAGGCCTAAGTATGAAAAGCATCTTTTGTAAAATAACATTAGTTTCTTCTTTCATATTGTTACTGACTTTCTCATCTAGATTCCTGCTGATATTCTTTTCTCTTTAATAATTTTCTTACAGTACTAATGTTTTGTTTTTTGATTTGCTCAAGAAACAAAACATTAGTACTGTAAGAAAATTATTGAAACATTAGTACTGTAAGAAAATTATTGAAATAAGAAAATGGCAAATAATCATTTATAATTAATTATTTTTAGCATTTACAGCTAATAATTATTTGGTCATCTATAAAATCGAATTTTTTTACCACGGCGTTAAGTAAACAGGGTAGGACACACGGATTTATCTGAAAACAAGGTCGTCTCGTCAAATATATCTTTAAATATCATAAGCACTCGTTCCTTACTTTTTAAGTATAGATTGCATAATTAGAATGAAATAAAAAACAGCAAGTGAGGAAGAATTTTGTTTGAATGGAACTAAATTAAATATTAAATTAAAAATTCACACTTTTATTCATAGCAGAAATGAAATTTCTGGAAATTTAGAGTTTCTTGCAGTAAGGAAAACTGTTGACATTGTTTTCTAGTAAATGTTTCGAATTTAATTTTTCTTCGATTTCTAAGGCAATTAAATTGACTGAACCCAACTTTAATAAAACCCAGAAAGTAAATGCTTCATTGTGTTTAAGCTTTTTTTATGAGATTTCAAGATCTCATAAAAGATTTTTACCCGGCTGTTTCTATATAAAAAAATGGTAGGGCCAAACTCAGGGCTATGTACAGGGAAGCATGCTGGTGTAACGATAACAAAACAAAGTGTACGCACTTTGCTTTGTTACACTTTATTTTACATTAAATTAACTTTTGTATCATAAAATTTTATATTTTCATATTTGTGTGTCCAACTACATAGACTTTTTTAATTACGATTATCTTTTATTGTGTTGTAAACTTTATTGTAGTTTGATTATTAATATACAAGGTGTTGCATATCAAATGGGACAAAAAGAAAACATATTGTGAACGTGATGAAAACATGACACATCGTTGTGTGAGGGACATTCAGTTCTGCACCAGTACGTCATGTTGATTTTGAGTTTCTCCATAAAAACGATTCACGAATTCTTTCAACCATTTCGGGTTCTGTTGCTTTTCGTCCTGGGCTTTTGATCTTGCATAAGCAGCTCGTATCCTGGATCTGCTTTCCCCACCTGTCGATGTTGTGACGATGCGGTGGTTCTTTATACGAAATTTCATGCGAAAATGTCTGCACGACGGTGAACAAAGAGATCTTGACATATCCGAAAACACAGTACGACTTCTCCTGCATGGACACCATTTTGTTTAGCAGTGCCTCTAGTGGTGAGATCGTCATTCGATGTTTTTCCCTGTTGCCAAATCAAACTTGTATAATTGTTGTTGCATAATAAATTTGCTTCGACTGAATAATACCATTACGGTATATTCTTTTTGTCCTATTCAATAAGTAATATGTATAAAATTCAAAATTATATATTTTTAATTTTTTTCTACAGTATTATAACAAGCAAAGTTTTTCCAAAGTGTACATATTTTCTTTATACATATAAAAATTTTACTAATCAATTTTATTTTTCATTTCGTAGCTGAGAAATAAGAGCTGCAGTTATTTTAGAAATGGAAATCGATCACGACTGCTCAGATAGTGATGAGGATGTTGGATTTAATATGGGCTCATTAGACGCTTTCTTTAACTTGAAGCCCATTCCCAAATATATAGAAGCTAGGTTTGTTATAGTTTTTACTAAATTATAATCTCTATTTTATTGTATATATTTTTCAAATTGAAATTTTAAATTTTTTGTACTGTATTGCTATATTTTCTTAAAGCTTAAGGTAATCTCTTTGTAATTTTGAACTAAGGTCAAATCACAAAGTTTACACCTGAGCTAGCACCTTCTTCTCAACAATACTTCAGTGATGAAACCTTGAACTAAATATATATGGATATATTTAATTTTTACAGTATTTCTCAATAAAGCGCTCTTTGGCTAGGCTTTTGAGATAATAATCAAAATGTACCGAGTTGATGTGAATTCAGAAAGGAACTTTTACATTAAATATAATATTTGTAGCTTGAAAGAGGAAAGATGTTATTAGCGTTGTGAGATGGTTGAGTTCAATACCTATATCCAATCGAGGACCAGCGAAATTAGAGGACTTAAGTACATTTAAAAGTTCTGAAGGGTTCAATGTTCTTCCTACCGTTCCAGATGTTGACTCGTCACTGGAGAAAATAGTGAATACCACATTAAAAAAAAAAAAAAAAAAACCGTGTCATATTATTACAACTTTTACTTGTAATTTTTCAATGATTGCTACAAATAGTTTGTATTTTTATTAAATTTCAAAATTTTAGCAAATTTTGAATTCAAGAAATTTAAAAATGCATAAACTTTATTTGGTGTACAATAATTTATTTTGTATAATTGTATACTTCCGAGAGAGGGTTTTTAATTTTCTTACGAAGATGTCATTATAAACTCAAAAAATCAATTCGTCATTTTGAATCGTCAAACGACGCAATATTCCTCTGAGATAACACTTTCTTCTACAAAATTTTTCATTTGCTGAAAACCGTTGAAACTTACAAAATTTTAAGTGCAAATGTTTTCTCAGTATGATGGTCTTTTTTGGCATCAGGTATAAAACCCGCTACTTTCTGGATGCGAAAGCGACCACTAAACTAACACAACCTTACTATGACCGTGTTTTCCAAGCTTTCACATGCTACACATTTACTGTTCTCTACGACCCTAAAATATATCAAATTACACGTGATAAAATTAATAAAACCATACCCTTATTAATTAGACACGACTTAACTTTTGGATTTTGTTATTTTAAAATCAATATTAATCCATGGAAGATAGCTAATTCGTGTACATCCTTTTGTTTGAAATACTTAAAATCAATAGAGTCATTTGAGCACACAGTGGGGATTGAACTCATGAAATAAACTAAACTCAATGTGACACGACAGCCCATTAGGGGCCAAGGCCTAAAGTGCCCATGCTTTTGTTTTCTTGACCAAGGGTTCTGGGGTGTAAAGCATATATGTCCCGATTACGTGGTTAGAATAACGTGAAACCTCCCATACATGCTTGATACTCACATTTATCGACCCACTGAAGGAATGAAAGGCTGAGTCGATCTTACCCAACCCGAGGATAGAAGCTCGGACCTATAGGTTGAGAGCACGATGCTCTACTACTACTTCACCCAATTTCGAACTCATTAAATGCTAAAATAAAATCTCAGACTGCTGTCCATTCAACCACCAGCTCGTTTGTTTCAATTATATTAAGATATTATTTCGGTGTTCAATTTACAGTTACTTTAAATTAATGTAGTGGTATTCAAAAGTATTACCCATTCTAAACAGTGATCTAATATGCTTTTTGACAAAATCATGGAAGTTTAATAAGATCATTATCACTATACAAAGGTTGTCCAAAATAATGGAAAAGTTTTAATGAAAACAGTGATATCCATACATGTAAGGGCTAAATTAAATATGCAACTACCAGATTTTTTTTTAAACTACATTGTGCTTATTGGTTGAGAGTATATGAATTTACTGAATATCATTATTTGCTTAATTTTGTTTATGGCAAAACTAAAATGAGTGACGCTAAAAATTTCAATGAGGGCAGCTATGTTTTTGGTACATATGTAACCACAGTAGCTCAATTTCTGTTTCTGTCTTGGTGAATGCTTAAGAGTTTTCCGAAATTTCTCATTTGTAACTCATGAATATGATCTACTATCCATGAAACAACTTTCCAGAAGGCAGTTTAGGGGTTGACATTAAAATACTTTATAAGCAATCTAAAGTCATAACGTGGTGTCAAAATTTATCATTGGCTGCCGGCTCATATAGAATAATGTTTTGACAGAGATCTCCAGAAAGATTTATTGTTACACTCTTCCTTATGTGCGCGCATTCGTTAGGTGAGTGCTTGGAAGTTTCCTCAGTTTCTTTGCTTGTGACACGTAAATACATCATTTAATAAAAAAATAATTTTATAAAGCAATTTAGCAGTTAATATTAAAATGCCTTACAATATTCTTAAGTCATTACGCGGCCTTAAAAATGTCTTTGTTGGGACATATATTTTCAATTACTAATCATTGAAAGATGATTGTTTAATTGTGTTCGTTTTTGGTGACCTGTTTTTGAAAAACCGAAGCCGTAAAATACAATGATTTTCTGAGTAATTTCTATTCATGTTTATGTAAGTAAATGACAGACAAGCTGATACTTTACTCACTAATCTTTTATACTCAGTGATTTATTTAATTATTTTTGTGGCTATCCTTGATTGATTCAAGTACAGAAGTACTATATTCTGAATGTGAAAAAGAGAAAAGAGGGAGAAAGATTTATTATAAGAATTTGAGATGACTTAATTTGTTTTATTCGTGTTACTACAATTTGTTTTATTCGTTACAAACTTTTTTAATTGTCGAATGATATATACCAGGCTTCAGCCGGCTATGATGCACAGTTCAATATTCAGTAGCATTCCACGCTATTCAATAAAAATTTAACATCTTTACTTCATATTTATAAAATGTAATAAAACTTTAAAAATCTATTTTTTCTTGTGCTCTGTATAACTCTGCTTGCATTCGGCATTAATTAAATTATTTCCAAAATTTCTGACTCTTACTTCCTTTTAATTAAGTTTTTAGATAAGTTTGGCATGCCAGAATGGCAGCATTGCCAATCCCTTGTATGCCGGGATCTTATATATCATTAATATCTCAATAAATATCTTTTTCATCATATCAAATTTTAATATCAGTAATATATCTTGAAAATTCCCGAGTTTGAAATTTTAATATTCTTTTTATATAAAATATAACGTAACATCAGTTATAAAAGGTTCATAAATTAAGAAGAATTGTAATTTACGAAAATATATATACATTACTTTGAGTTTTAAAAATATGTCATTAAAAATGAGATTTCTGATAATACATTAAATCTTGATATAAATTTTTCTTTCACAAAATAAAATGTAATTCCTTCTATATTACCTTATGATTTCTAATTTTGATATTTATTTTATTTTTTTTATAGGCCATCCAGTTTCATTGTAACAGAATTTAAAAATACTATTTGTGATGTAGAAGATGATAGGTATATGTTTTCTTATTATTAAACTCATCTCTTAGAAGTTTTAAAATAAATTTTTAATTCTATTGTTTAATGTAATCTTAAAACAAACTTAAAATATAATTTTTTTTATATTAATTTTATTTCTCAGCGAATTCCACAAATATTCACACATGTATAATTTCATATATATTTTTTAGATTAAATTATACATTTCCATTGCAGGAAATACCAGCTACTTGTTTTTGAAAACAAAATGAATATTGAACATAATGGGTATGTTTTTTCTTATTTTAAATCGTACGCATGTGACTCTTTTTAAGAATCTTTAGAACTATTTTGATTTTAATTTAAACATTAAATCTTTTCTATTTTAAAATTGCAAGTTTCTGCTTGTAAGTTAAATTATATTTCAACAATTAGTGCTTAAAACATGTATATTTGAATGTGTTCGATTTAGATGAAATACATATACGCCTTGATGACCTATATTAAAACAGCAAACATATATTTTGAAATAGATAGAAATATTTATTATTTTAAAAACTGATTTTACGTAGTTTAATTTAGGAAATGACACATTTCGTATCACAACTTTCTTAATGATCAAAAAGACCGCAAGTGAAACTTGTAGTAAAAAAGTGAAAATTTCTGAAACTACCAAATGTGTGCATGAAATTAATTTTTTTTTATGGAAAGTAGCCCTAATTATTCAGATTGCAGTTAAAAAATCTTCCCCGAAATCATTTTAACGATGAATTACGGTGGATAGTAGTTTGTAAACTAAAATCTACTAAGTCCCTTCGGTTTGCTACAAAACTCACTGTTAATGGTCCCCAAAATATAGCAATAATTTTGTACACCTGATGTGATCACTGACGAAACCGGGCATGATTGCCCAGATTATTTCAAACGCATAGCATCTTAAATATATGAATAAAGGCTGTTTGTCTGTTGCGACTGGAACAAAACAAATCCTTAAGAGATTTCAAGGTGAGAGTGGCATCAGTAGTGTGTATTCTTATTCAATTTCATTGTAGAGCCCAGCTATCGTAAAGCCATGAACACCATTAAAAATGAGCGCCTTGTCCTCTTCATTAACGAGTAGATTTAGGAAACAAAAACTGTTCCGATAATCATTTATCTAAAGGGAATCTATATTATTACTTTGAAAACATGAGATAAATCGATCTTTTTTATCGCTATAGCATCCTTGTATAAAGAGGAGTCCTATTAAAGGAAGTATACATTCCACGTCTTCTTTATTCGTACAGTGACATGCAGAACGCGACAGGAATGAGAGAGTCGAATTCAACTTTTTCAAGGAATTGTAGAAGGCAAATTCCTTCTTGCAATAACGCCTAGATACAGAGTTTCATCTGTTGATTATCTAGAATGAGCTATTATAATTTTTGTATCCCCACGCCAGTTTCATAGCATACTTGTGAAATACTCTAAAATGACCCATTGCATTGTGTATGTGTCAACAGCTCCCTTCTAGAATCCTCCAGACGTTAAAATAAGTAGATTTGAAAGAATGGATATTACTCCTACAATTATTGATGAATAGCCTCCTAAAAATATGAGAACTCGCTGTTATGCTTGTATAACTGTGTAAAATAGCGAGACTTCTTATTAATGAAGCAATAAATGTAATTAAGACAGAGTAATAAAATGCCTTTTATATTTTTATTTTGACCGATGTTTCTCTCATATGCATATCTACTTATATCTAACCCTTGAGCAAATTTTATTGTAATCATTTCCTCTTTAGGGTATAATGTTTTAATATAGAAATTTTTTAAGCACATTTTTTTTTGTCGAAACATTTCTTTTTTCATGGTTGTAACATTAATTTTAGTCACCAATTATAAATATTAATTTGAAAACATGTCTGCATAAAATTAAAAATTCACATAAATATTTAAAAATATTATATTGTAAGCAAAATGTGTTTTCTTGAACAAAAGAGCTTAAACCTCGTTATTATCATTTCAATAATTTGCATTTTGACATTTTTATTTTTATAGAAGGCAATACAAAGACGCTGTTATTGAATTTGAAGATGTCGACGAAGATGATGAGTAAGTTTTTATATTAAAATCATAAAATTTTATCTTAGCATTTCTTTATATATAAAATATCTTTTTTTTTTAATTAAAGTATTAAGTTCAAATGCAGAAATTCACATTTTATTTTTGTGAATTTCTAAAGCTTAATGTAGATTTTTACGTTTTAACATAAGGATTTTCTGCTTACTTTAATTCTTATTTTGGAATTTTTTTAGATCAGTAAGGGATTTATTCAAATGACAATCAATTATTCTTGTTATTTTACGCCTAATAATTTAAAAATTTCCTTTTTGAATATTCGCTTGATTAAACTTTGTATTGTCAGATGCAAAGCACAAAACCTGTGTCCAGATATATATGACACATCCTCAATTGTGGAGATATTAAAAATTCTAATGAAACCATATTCAAATTTGTCAGTCTATCAGAGTAATAAATCAGAATAATCAGAGTAATAAAGGCCTCAGAGGCTCACACTGCTTCTCTCAGGGTCAGCAAAACGAAGTCTCACTTTCCCGAGACTAGTGATTGGAAGGGTGATCACATTCACCCTCGGGTTTGCTAGAGTTCAGTGAGTTGGGGTCGTGTCCACGTTAATCTGTGCCTTCCTGGGTCCTTCCGCTGATGTGGCATAGATGTAGAGAGAATGATACCAACTCAGGTGTGACCTTATCATAGTTTAAAACTGGGAGGTGATGGGTTATAGGCGAATATTCCAAACTCATATGCCTTAAAATACAATTTAAGGATCACCTGTAACGTTATGTTTATCTGTCAGTGCATAAGTTTATGGACAGCCATTGTAAAATCTCTGATGTCACCAGAACAGTTTAGAAAAGAGGGTTATGAAATGATCTGTTGATATTAAGCAGCTAATGTTACTTAATATCAACAAATTATTGTTCTCTTGACACATTCTGCGCACAACTAATTTGCAACAAACCTTTGGGATGACGAAAGATATAAAAAAAATTACTATGGAAGTTTAAGTATCCTTGCAATCTTTTTAAACTCTGCTTTTATGCACGTACTGCACATTGTAAATGGATAACAGTTAATGCAAAGGCATCCTAAATAAAGATTTAACTAAAAATCTATAACTCAAACTAATTATCTATGCTCGTAACCCCTTATCTCACATTTTTTTCTCTGTAAAGTTTTAGTATACCTCGTAAACTAAAATGAATTTCAATTGAACACATGTTTCTGAATCCGAGAGAAAAAAATTGACTGTAATAAAGTATTTTAAATTAATATAATTCTCTTTTTCATACAGAAATCTTTTTTGACTTAAATTTACATGTATTATAACAGTTTTTTCAAAGGCCATGGTGAACGGGTTGGTTAAGGAGCCGTTCTCGTTATATGAAGGTAATAAATTTATATTCCGATCCAACCGAAGATCTGCCTTGTTTATTGGCAGCTGAAGCACGTAATGTCGTGGTCGCAATGTTCTCCATTGAAATAATAACTCTATGGACATCAGACTAAGCCTGAGAACCTTCTGCTTGGCTCTTGATTCTAAATTAGGAGGATCCATTTTCGCAATGGAACGTCCACTGGGTGCATTATTGTGTAAAGATGCCATCTTTTCCACCCTTTTAGTACTAAAAGTTATAAATCCTAGTATCCAGGCATTTAAACGACATCATAGTTTCAAAACTGAGTTACATTTAGTAGTTTATGAAGTAATGCAATGTTGACCAGAAAACAACTTTACTCCGTACTTGCCACGAGAAGGGTTCCAGTGAGAATGTTACAGCGCTTGAATTGATTACATCACTAGATAAGAAAATTTACGAAGTGTTCAAAACAACGTTAATTGCATTTCAAATTAACTACTTACGAAATGAAACACATGTCTTATTTTAAATTAGCTACAGACTTCAAAATCGTGATAAAATTTGGTTTCATTCCAAGAAGTCATTTGCATTTCAACACAGATAAAAAATTCCATTTTATTTATTAATTTTATCTATGTATTTATTAAATATTTAGTTATTTATTCAATAATTATTTTATTCATACACATATCACATAACTTTTTCTTTTTTACATCTAAAGACTATTATTGTTAGTATTTTAAAATAATTGTAAGAAAATATTTTCGGTAATAATATTCTAAAGCTTTAGAATATGGAATGAAAAGGATTTATAAAATTACTGAGATTAACTAGAAATAATATTTTATATAAATATACGTTTATATCTTTGCATAATGCTGTACATTTCAAATGAATACATAGAAATTAAAAAAATTCTTAATTAAAATTTATGAATTCTTAAATGAAGATCATCGAAATTTTCATTTTTGATTATTTCATCAATTATTTCACAAATAGATTCCATTTCTGGTTCTTTAATGAAACCAGTACGGTGAAAGCATTTATTGATGTTATCTTCTATAACGTCATTCCATATTCTTCTGAAAGGTACAAAATCATAAAAATTTCTACTTCGTAATCTTCACCTTCATCAAATGCAGAAACAATTCTTCGCGAAAGCAATTTCTTGTAATTACGTTTGAAGCTCATAATGATTCTTTGATTTAGATACTGAAGAATCGAAGTAAAGTTGAATGAAAAATATTTTACTCTAATTGACTTTAACCCTGTTATTTGGAGGCACGCCCTACAATTATTAGCTATCAGGCCATTTTATGTTTTGTATTTGTTATTTGATTATCCAAGCTACCTCAAAAATACTAGATGCCATCTACGACTTAAAGTTGCTTTTATAGGTAACTAATAAAGCTGGTGGTCACGGCTTTTTCATTTTGCAAAATGGAAGTTTTTCGGAAAAAACATATTTGCACACAGAAAAAACATTAGTCTATGTTGGGCTACTGCCCATCTCTATTTGCAGTTTCGTGTTTGAAAACGAAAGATTTTTCAGATTTCATCTTATTATAAAAAAAAAATATTGTTTTGTCTGCATTAAATACACTGCTGGCTATCGTAAATGCATCATACTTAAGAAAGCATGTAAATAACATGAAATTTACAACATGCATCGACGGAAATGAAACATGCAAATGATTAGAATTTCAGTGCAGACGCACATAATGCGCGCCTGTGGCACCGCTTCAAAGCGCTTGGAGATTTTGAACAATTCAATTTCTGCAATTGCATTTTTCTTGTAAATTTTCAAAAAAATTATCGATTATGCCTCGTAGAAATGAGCGCTCATTTTTTGATCAAGTATCTGAACTCTACAGAGAAAAGATAGTGGCCTACCGAGATTGTGTATTATCTTTCAGAGAATTCAGTAACCGTGTTGGATGAATCCAAATAATTGTAATGCGGATATGTGATCGTTGGATGTAGGAGGGTATGACGGACAGACGTGTTCTATCACATCCATCTCAGTGCACCACTTCATGTGATGATAGGCAGATTGTGCTCATGGCATTGACGGGTCACTCTGCCACATCACGAACTGCGGCACAGCGCATTCAGTATGTAACGCATCACCCAGTGTCGACGCGCATCATTCGAAGCCGCTTACAGCAGAGTGATTGATCCGCAAGACGTCCATTGCTTCGTCTACTCTTAGAGCAGAACTACAAACGTCTGCGCCACCAATGGTGTGATGAAGGAAGGATGTGGACGGAATGAAATTGTCTTTGCTGACATGTTGTGCTTCTATCTGCAACACCACGATGGTCGTATTCCAGTCTGGAGGCACCGTGGAGAGAGTATGCTGAACAGCTGCGTTATGCACTGGTCCTGCACCGGGTATTATGTTATGGGGCAGTATTGGATATTACTCACGCATTTCTCGAGTACGCATTGACGGTACGTTAAACAATGTATGACGGTGTGTTCACTTTTCCCTTTTATTCATCAGAAATCGGACAACTGGAGCCAGATAGTCTCATTTCACAGTAAAACACCATACTGTACTTGTTTGACAGTAAATTATCTTTAGCATATGATAATGAACTTTTAACTTTTCTGGTACAGAAAATATTACGTTTTTGCCAATATTCCCATCACCGAAAATAGAACTTCAGCGCTTGCTCGGACATCAAGTCTCCTTATTTAGTAGAATGGGAAAGTTGGAGATAATCCAATCCCAACCCTATTAGTCAATATTGAACGAAATCACTGAAAATCTTAGTAACAGAACAATAAAATTTATTTTCAGTTACACATTTCGAAAAAAATTAGAAAAATACAGGAAAGTGTGCTGGATTCGAAATTTCTATTGCTATTACCTGATACTGGATGGCCATTATGTTGGAAGAAAAATAATGTTGAGTGCAAAGGAAAAGATTCTGGGGATTCTATCGCTGATCCCTATAACGGAAATGTCTTAATGATGCGGGGTCGTTATAACGACTTTCAGCTGTGTTTTCTTGATTTTGAGACTGTATAAATCTAATCCGGTTCACTTTCCTCATGGACTCTTATAATCCTAATTATTTCCCGACAGTTTGGCTGGCAGATATTAAATCACAAGTAAATCTCTCAACCATACTCTTTTATAATTGTTGGAAAAAGACAAATGTGGAAACTAGTGGGGAGAACAACAACTTACTGACTGATTTTGATACTCCATCAAAGGTATTGGGTCTGTCTTGGGACCCAGATAAAGATACAATATATTTTGACGCTACAGATATAGTGAAATTTATTGAAGAAATAACGGCGACAAAGCGTGCTGTTCTTCAAGTTGTGGGTCGTGTATATGATCCCATAGGATTCTTGGGACCTTTCGTCATCAAGTTAAAGTGCCTATTGCAAGAAATTTGGAGCAACAATCTAGACTGGGATGATACACTGCCACAATCACTGTATTATAAATGACAGATGTGGTGCAATGAACTGAAGACCTTAGACTCACTTCAAATTCCTAGATGCTATTTTTCAAAATAATAAAGCATGCAGCATTTAAAATGTAACTCTGCTAATGTTTTGGTGAATTTCTAGTAATTAAACTTCGCACTCGATAATCAACATCCTAGAACACTCAGAGTATGACTATTGCTTTACTTTCATTGCAAAAAAAAAAAGAACAATTTCATTCAAATCGGAATGCACTTTTTTCAATGAGCTAAAATTGTGAGCAACTTTTCTGATGAACCTTGAAATAATTTAGCTTTGTTAAACTATACCAATATAGGAATAATTTTTTCAATTATTCTAATCAATTGCTATTTAAGGATAAATATAACTATTAAGGAAGTAGATGTTTGTTTTTACGAATCTCTAATTTACGAAAAATTGCGTTTTTACGAACTTAGCTAATCTCTACCTTGTCACCAAAGACACAATTATAATATTAACTTTCATTTACGAATTAAAGTTTTAAAAAATCTCTTTTTTTTGCGGACTTTCGTTTTTAATAAACAGATGTATTTTTCGTTTTTTATTTTTTATGATCTGATATATTTTCAGTTTTATTTTATTTCTTTAATGAATAACGTCTGAGAACTTGATTTATTCTTCAGCAACGAAGCGATACGTGCAGGCATTTTAAGCATTGTCCCAACAGTAGTCTTGGACACATGGATATCAAACATGTTATGGGAAAAAACTGTTATGCCAAATTCCAATCTTGACCTTCCCATACGTAAGAACATATAAAAAGGCGAAAACATTCTTTTAAAGTTTCTGCTCTATTGTTTTGTAAATAGTTTCGTTTCATTTGAACAACTCAATTTATAAAGTTTCGTTTAATTTCTGAGCAATGAAGCTCAATTTATGGTAGGGAGATTTAGACGGTTCCGTTGGAGATTTGTCACTGTTGAAGAAATGAATGTGTTCATCAGTTGAAGTAAAAAAGAAAATTCTAATAGATGTAAATGAAAAAATATTAAATGAGATAATAATTGTCAAAAAATTTGAAATTCCAAAGAACAACGTCTCAAGAATTATATAAACTTATAAAACATATTTAACAAAGGAAACAGTATTAACAAAGGTGCTCACTCTTGAAAACTAAGCAAAATATCCTAAGCCGGAAAAAGATTTTCTTTCTTGGTTGGGAAAATAAGAGCAATGAACGTTCCTGTTGTTGGTTATGTTATTAAAAAAAATTCAATTGTTTTGCTATAAAGCTGAACACAAGCGATTTCAAAGAAACAGACGGTTGCCTCTGCAAATTTAAAGCAAGACACGGTATGAGATTTAGAATGGTGAAGTGCAATCAATAAAAGGAAAAGAAATATTGTTTTGAAGTATGAGTTTTATTTTGCTTGTATTTCTTTAAGTGCATTCTAAATTTTATTTCTAATATTTTATTTATAAAGAAAAAGTAATTTCGTAAAAAAATGTTTGGTTTAAATAAAGGGATACATAATTTTTTTCTGTTTTAAGAGCTACTTTACCGATCATTACGAGTTCATAAAAATGAGCATCAATTGTAATTTGAAACTGAAACCTTGCATGATAAATATCAGGCTGCTTTAAAGCAAGGGAGAGAGAGCCCATTATAATAATTTTCCTTCTTAATTCGAATTCTTCATATTTGAAACATTTTGTGAGTACTATTCTACAGAAACTAGAAAGAATCCAGCTTTACCCAGATAAACAGAAATGGTTCATTGACTAAAAACGACAAGTACTTATGAAATTTATTCCTGAGAGAAAGTCTAGGTTAGTCTAGTCAGTAGAAACCTTCTATAAAAAAAACCACTAAATTTAGACCGAGATGAAACAGTCTTAATGTGTAATGAACAAATGTCCAATGAATTTTGTTAATGTCGATCCTCATTAATTTGAGAAACATTCTTTGAAAATACCCTGTTTCAGATTTAAAATCATATCAGACTCAAAATATAAAGTTCATACTTTATGTCGTGTTATTTCTGTGATTAATTAAATAAATAAGAAAACACACTGAAATGTATAATACAAACAGAAATTGTATCCATCTCAAAAGATAAGTCTAAATTATTATAGATGTCGAGCCCATCTATCTTATCCCTTTTGCACAATGTAAGCAAATGACTGTTCCTGATTTCTTGCAGAGACCTCAACAAAGTCAAAGAGGCTAGCAGTAACAAAATCATTTTATAGAACTTTAAAGGCAAATAAAACAAAAAATTGAGGGTTCAGAGGTCAACGGTATATTTTTCTTATTCCAAGAAAAGTTAACGAATTAAATGACAAATCTTATTACTTCAATTAATATTTAAAAAAGATAAGAAGCAGTAAAAAATATTGTCTATTGCTCGTTTGTTTTGAGTTATAATTCAGTTTCTCTCGTTGTTACACTTGCATATTTTCCAAGAAATCGTTTAAATACCTTTTCAATTTAACCTCTTAATTTTTTGAAATCCTCCTATCCCCTTTTCAATAAAAAAAAGGCAGCCAATCAACTCCCCCTTCTTCCTCTTATTCAAAACAGAAAACAACAAAAAAATTCGAATATGTCAATATATTTGGATAAGAACTTCTAAAGTTGTTCTTAGGGTTCCAAAATTATTTAACATCTAAGCAAATAGTAGTCAACCTGGTCCCTAAACAACTTTTATTTCCGTTCAAAATTTCGTAGTGTATGGTATCGATGCCACCTTGGAGCTAAGAGTAGAGGAGAGGAGGTTTCCCTGTTAAAGAGGAAGTTACAACTGTAACCTTGCAGTCATCTTAATTGGACCAGAAAAAGGATTACTTCATATTCTCTAACATTATCATTAATTTTATTTCTTCATTTTATTACCTTGAGCTGTTTATTTTTATCATTTGAGTTTAAAAGAAGAAATGGAATCCTGTACAGTATATGGATGCACAAATACACGATGGAAGAACTTGCATGGAATAACATTTTTCAGGTAAGTAAAATTTCATTTCCTGTTTAAGTATTATTTATTCAGAATTTATTTATTTAGTATTTAATTAATATTTGTAAAAAAATATATATAAATTTTTGTTCAATAAGATTATTTAATTTTTATATTTTAAAAGTGTTTTCAGCTCACTTAAATATTGAAATTGATTCTGTATGTATCTGCATGCATCTTCAATATCTGCACACATATAAATAAGATGTTAATTTCTTCATATAATTTGATGGAAGATAATTATTTTTATTCATTATTTTTTAATTTCTTATAATTTTAGAGATCAATAGCATTCCAATTTTTCCAGGATGCATTTAATATCATCCACTTTCAATCACATTTTGTCAAAATTGTCTCTTATAAAATTTATCTAACCTTTATCTAATTTATTCTTGTTTGGATATTTAAAGTATTTTATTGAAATTTGAAATGATCTCTCTTCACTTATTATGAATTTCTTACAAAATTTTATAAATTTCAATTAAGCTGCATGAAATTTAATAATCAAATATATTTTATGGCATTATTATTTTTTTTTGTTTAATTGTTTCTGTTTCTGTATTGTAACAGTTTAGTCGCAAGTAATTAATTTTAATACATAAAGAATAAATATTTAAAATGAAATAGATAAATTGGAATACTATATTTATGTACCGAAAGACAGTTAAAGAATTCCATGGAATAACTTTTCACAGGTAAGCGAAATTCCGTTTTCCTATTATTGTTGCTTAGATGCTGTTGTAGTATTTTGTTCATTAATATATAAATATTTACAAAGAATTACGTGTCAATTATTGCTTAATAAAGTTATTAAATTATTCTAATACTTTTAATGAAGTTCCATCTCAGTTAAATATTGAATGTAAAAAACATCTATTCTGTGTATGTAGCAACAAATAAGATATCAATTTCCATTTGTACCTTTTCTCTGTCATTATGAAAGTTCTAATATTAATTAATATTAACAATTTGAAAGTATTTTGAGTAAGGCAAAAAATTTCCCTCAATCTCTTAAAATTCAATATATTCTTCTACAGATTTTCAAAAAAATAATAAATAAATAAAAATTTTAGTTGTAATAACTTTATTTCAGCATTACCTGAAATTAAGTACTTTTACATATATTCATCTACATTTTTAAAATCCAATTGTAATTCAAAAAGAGTTATGTAAATAGTTTAAAATATTCTATTAAATAGTTTCGATATTGCATATTTATAAATTATTCAAGTTATTCCTTTCGCGAATGAAATTTTGATTCATAACTCATTTTTCAATTTTGTAGTCTTAATTGTTTTTCTGTATAAATTTAATGAAAAGCGTATGCATTGATATTATGCTGCTGAAATAAACTAAACATTTTATGTATGTTTTTGGAGATTTTCGTTAGATATAAAATTAAAACAATACATGCGTAAAGTTAATTTCATGTACTTAAATATTAAAGTTAATATAACTTATATTAACATTTTTTTGTATGAACTGTATTTATATCAACGATATCTTATTAAATAATTTAAAATATTTTCGTTAAAATATTAAACAAACATTATCTCACCATATCAAATCATCAACAATCTATATAAGCATACTTTATGTGTTAGCGATTTTGTTTTCTAATACACCTATAGTTTACATACAGATTAATATTTTTTAAGTTATTAAAAATGCTTAAAGTATAAAACTTTATTTGAAAAATGTTAATTGAAAAGGTAAATGACAACTAAAACGTTAACGTTATTATGACAAAGGACAAAAAAGTACAATAGATAGATAAATAAAATATTACTCGTTTCTCTATTTAATTTCCCTTTTATTTATTCACAAATATCAACTAAAAGTATCATAAATTTTTATGAATTTATTAGAAATATTTATTGTTTCCGTTTTATAATTTTTTGTTGGAAATGTGAAGTTTATATTTTAATATGACGGAAAACATATTAGCAATTTTGAAGAGTGTAAGTTTATCACATCCAGTGCAGAACATTTTATTTCCCAAACAAGATGCGGCACTCCTTTTCGGTTGTTTAAATAAACCCTCCTCCTTAATGAGATATGCCTTCTCCCCTAATCCTAGCTCTTTGGATTCAATCCTCGTCATTATAAACACTCACTTTTTGAAAAGGGTGGTTAAAGCCCCTATTACAGAAAATACCACAGAGCAAGGAGTAGCTCTCCTAACTCTATGAAAAATACTGTCTCTTGTTTCCATAGTAACGTAATAACATGAGAAATTCTTATTTTAAATAAATGAATAGGAGGTTTAACAATAACATTATGGTACAAGGTAAACTTGAAACTCGATAAAACTCAAAATGAAGCAACAAAAGGAGAAATTTATTTAATAATAATTTTTTTTCAGACTAGTTGCTGAAAAACCGTTGTTAACCGTTCTAAAACAATAGTTCCCTATAATAATAACAATTTTTAATCTGGCAACGATAACAAAAATGTCGTTGTTCTTTTGAATTTTGTTTCGCTCTAAGTTTATTGGCACTTCGATACTCTTCCTGAATGCGCGCGTGTATGGAATGGTGCTTTTAAAATTTTTAAGTGATTTTAAAATTTTTAATTATTAGAAATCATTGTTTCATTAAAGTTTATTTGTAATCAACAAATATATGTTTCATTAATTATTTCAATTGAAAAGTTTATGTGATAATTAAGATGAGAACAAAAAAAGCCAAGTGTGTATATTTTTATTTTGTTAAAATGTTACAGAATGGTTTTTGTCACATATAATGTTTTCAAGATCATCATTTATTAACAAGAAATGTTAATAAATTCTTATCGAAGAACGTGTCATCAGTTTAATTAGGTCATTGTTAGTAGAACATTCGAAGGAAAATATGCATCCTTGTTAAAAGAAATTCCCACATATTCCAAAAGAACGTTGATTTCTAGTTACTTTGTCCTCATATTTGACGGAAAATTAATAATCATAAAAAAGTTAAAACAATCACCAAGGATATTTTATGTATAAGTAAAAATGAAAAGAAAGTCAGCTTTATTAATAAGCGATCAAACCATAATAATATTAATCTATAAAAGTTATAAGTTTCAAATAATTTTTGGTAAAGTCCTTGGAGAGCCCACATCCTTGGTGGAAAACTGAAAAAAAGGCCCCAAGGCAGAACAAAATGGAGAAATGCCAGAATTAGCTAAATTTACCATATCTAGTGAATCTAAGTAGGATTACCACAAAACTGGCGAAATTTATCGCCAACTAAAATTATTCTTGCCAAGGATGGGGGCTCTGCTAGAATCCAACCTAATTTTCTTGTATTATTGATTGACTAATTTTTGTGGTAAAATATGTATTAGGGTACCCTTTAGTTTTACCAAACATTTGCAATAAAGTCTGATTTCTGGTAGTCTTGGTATTTTTAGCACTTTAACTAAGTAGTTTTAGAGTTGCCATTTTATTATTGACATTTTGGTGCCTATCTTGGCTATAAAATATTAATAATGTTGCCAAAAATTCAAGGAGTACCCTAATCTACATTTTACCCTGATTTTTGTAATTTTTAGTTTTTTAACAGTAAGAAAAACTAATGGTTTCCCCAGTTTATTTTTATAGTATTTGATAATGTTTATTCTTATGACAAGAGTGTTTTGATGATATTGCTTTTTTGATTCTCTTATACACTAAACTTTACGTGATCTCCATCAATTTCTGATAGCCATAATGATTTTTAAAAGCAATCAAAAGTAGGTATGAAAATAACGTTAAATTTGTGTAGCTGCCTTATAATCTATTATGCTAATTTCTGAACTTTTTTTATCAATGGAGAAACTCTTGCCAGGATGATGTAGTTGTGACATAAAACATTAAAATTTGTAAATACAAATAAGGAAATCATAAGAATAATTACAAAAAAATAAATTGTAAAAAAATTGGTAACATGAATTCTAATGTAAGCATAGGAACATTCACAATAATAATAATAAAATATAATTTAAATGTTATCTAATAATTTTAACAAAAAAAACTGCATTTTATCAAATACAAATTTTAATATATTCATGAGTTAATAATTAATTTAATTAAAATATTTTAGTTTAATAATATGGGTTAATTCCCAGTGAACAGTAAGCTCCTTGTACAATACGCATATATACAATTATAATTAACTGGTTAATCTGCGCTTCTAACTTCGCCAACTTGCGAATTTGATGTTCTTTTTCACACATGCTCATTAATTACTCTTTTGTTTTAGCCTTTTCATTGGTCGCTAATTAAGTTTCACTTTGAAATAGCGGTAGAATTTTTGCCATGGCATGTGTGATTTTGAAAACTCGCCAAGTAGGGGACCTAAAGCGCATTTTCACCATTAATTGTATATAATATTGTATAAAATAATATAATTTTATATTGTATAATTATATTAATTGTATAAAAATAGCGTACTGTACACTGGGATACAGCCATAATATGAATAATAAAAATGCTATATATTAAAAAATATATTGACTGTAATTTAATAATTAGTAATTTTAAAAAATTAATATAGAGTAAAAAAAGAATTATAATAGAAAAAAAATAACACAACCTAGATCTTAAGTATCCAAAAAATCTTTAGAACACACCAAAAAAATCAGATGAATTATCATTGCAATGACTTAAATACTAGTACTGGCAAATTCTTCGCAATTCTTATATTCTCAATATCTATGATGTAATAAAAATCCTGCCAGATAAGCAAGGGTATCTGCCAAAAACATTACTAAATTCAGAAATTGCCATGATGATTATATGGCATTTGTGCCGTTAAGTGTAATGTAGAAAATTTATTTACAAAATTAACAGCATGTTATGTGAAAAAGCAACATTCCTATAGGATCCTTAAGTGTAGTGAAGCCTTTTGCTATTAATAATATACAATTTTGAAAGAGCTATATACTAGTGTAAGTTATATGAGATGCTATAATTATTCACTAAAAAATTAGGATAATTGGTAATATAATATTGGTTATATTGCACAATTGAACTCCCTCTAGTACTTAATACAGTAGATGCTTATTTTTTAAACTCATAAGGACCAGTAAAACAGATCATAAAATAGAAAAATAATGTATTAGAGTATTAAGATCTGATTTTTTTAAACCAAACTATTTTTTCTTAATAAAATACTATTGGAAGGAATTATTTAGAATGCACCATAAGAAACACATGCAAACTAATATACATACTTATAGATAACAATACTTTGCTGGTTTTGTTTCCTTTTTCATAATTTTTTCCAAGTTTTTAAAATTTTTGAGATATAATCTTTGAAATTCCATATTTTTTCAACAATTTGTATCTTATTTAATATTTTTCTTATTATTTATATAGTCTACTTTCAGTATATATATATATATATATATATATATTTTACCTCAGCTGATGAATATGTTCTTCAACAAATCTAAAACTGAATTTGCCCAACCCAGGGCTCGGAGTTGTCCTGATATTCCTGAAATTCTTGATTTTTTAAAAAACGTCCTGAAATCTCCTTATTTTTCAAAATAAATCCTGGAATTCCTTAATTTTTTATTAC
>JAPDSC010009462.1:29850-47127 GCA_026290005.1 Latrodectus geometricus | reverse complement strand
CCGGTGAATGGCCAGTGTAATACCAATAAGCCTCTGCTACTAGGGATGTACTTTTGAGCCCCGATTTGGTATGAAAGCAGCAACAAGGTTGGCACTCCCCTCTCAACAATCATGCCACACCAATGGATTGATTGGTGGACCAATGAAAGCTACATTGCCTATCAATTCTAATACTTGCCGTAATTTGACTTATAATTCAATCTTTTATATAACGTTAGCGTCATCATTTAAAAAAAATCACGGCACATAGAAATTTTTAATGATTAATGGAAATGGAATATTTAAGGACAGGACGCTTTTTGGGGACTTTATACCAATCAACCAACAAATTCCTTTCCCTTTGGAATTAAACTGAGAACATTTATGTAAGACTATGAAAATTCAATATATTATGAAAAAATAAGTTCAAAATAATTTATTAATTTATTTCAATAATTCAAACTCTTATATTCTTAAAATTTGATAATTCAAATATAAGAAAATATTTATTACTACGTGTTTCGAATTTTTGATTTGAAATGAATTAAAAATTTGTTTTTGTTTGTTGGATAAATCCGGTTTTCGTTTACTATTTGAAGTTCCCTTGTGAGTTTAAATTCCATGTTATACGATGTGTTAAACAGTTTGTATATACCAATACTGTTATCTGTGTTTCATATAGAACTTTTGAAATATTTATGCGTTCAGTGAACAAAAGTTTCTGAAAATTATTAAATTATCTTTATTTTATAGATATCTTGTTTAATTTGACTCTGATTCAGGTTTGTGTTCTTTCTTAAAGATATATGTTATTCTCTATTTAGTTAATTAAATTTTGTTTTGTGAAAGGTATTATGCTAAGTTTAAAAATTATAGATGAGTAGAATTATATGAATCATTGCACGATAAGTTACAATGAGCGATTTTTAAAATTAGGGGCGAAACATTATTATCTTTTTTTAACTTACAAATTGTACGCATCAGATGTATTCAACTTAGTTAATATTTGTGTGAATAATTTTCAGTAATTTCTTGTGATTATAATTTTATAAATTAAATTGTCTTGTGCAAGAATTCGTCTTTACTGAAATTTAAGTAGCCATTGAAATTTAGTTCTTTTGTCTTTTTGTACGATGAAATCATGCATAGAGTTTTCTATTTTATTTATATCATTTTAACATATAGCTTAAAATTTTCATGATCAACGAAGATTAAAATGAATTATAATTTAAGTTATTATTCTAAAATTACTTTAATAAAACTGTAAATGGAAATATCCTTTAAATTATACATTTTTTAAAATGTGTATCAAGTTATTTATTGCATTTATCGTTGTTGATCGACTCAGGGAAAAAAAGTAAATTTCCCAAAAATATAATTTTGGTTAGACTATACTTTGATTCCCTTTTGATTCTCGCCAAGTTGTGATCGCGATTGATCACCAAGCTGGGCAAAATCCAATTGTATTCTGATTACAACATAGCAACTAATTGTTCTGTGCAAAAAAAAAAAAAAAAAAAAAAAAAAAATCGCCAATAAAATCGATAGCCAAACAAAAATCACCATATTTGCCAAGAAGGCACCCTACAATATAGTTTTACCATAATTTTAAATATATATTTGTAGAAATATGATTGTGAGACATTTTTCATACTTTATTTGAAGTTTTAGCTTTTAAATATTTTTAATGATATTTTGAGTTTTGGTTGGATCCTAGTGGAGCCGACACCCTTGACACGGATAATTTTGGTTGGCCTTAAATTTTGCCAGGCTTAGTAATCTTACTGTGGGAACAACTTTGATATACTCCCTCAAAAATTACGCGCTAAATCTGGCACTCCCTACGGACTTTTTAGGGTTGCTGTTTCTTATTTTGGTGTTACCAATTTAGGTTTTTCAGCTTTTAGGTATTTACTGTTGCCAAATTTAGTATTTTCTTGTATTTTGTACCATTTTCTGAGGTTTTTTTTAAAGTTTTTATCTATTAATTATTTGTATTTACCGAGAATCCATCTTGAGCGAGTGAAAAAATCGCCAAAAACAGGTATTATGGTTGGTGAGGGAAGAAAAAGTCGCCAAATTTCCGATTTGGGGGGGTATATCAAAGTAGTTCTTTACTTTGATGCATTAGATATGATTAGCTTAACTATTTCTTGTTTCGCCATTTTGTTTCTCTTGGATCTTTTTCTCACTTGGTCAATATGTGCTCTCCTAAGATTTTACCATATAATTAATAATTAGTGATTTTTTTAATGTGTTTGCATTTTTTGTACATAATGCATTCTTATTAACACAATTTTGTTGGCTACCAAAATATTATCACCAAACATTTTTTCAAAAAATGAACTTATTTCATGCAATAATTGAAATGTTAAAAAAATATTTAAAATAAAGCTACAATGTGTAATTATTTAAATTAATATTAGTTAATTATAAGTATGCTAAATAAATTTAAAACTAAAATATTAGTATTCTTAAGTAAATAAAAATTAAATATAAAGGTTAAATTGCGGTTTAGGTCCCTTTCCTTGCCAACTTGCAATTTTGAAGTGCTTTTTCACACATGCTCATTAATTAATTTTTTGTTTTAGCCATTTCATTGTTTGCTAATTATTTTTCCCTTTAAAATATCGGTATGATTTTCGCCATGGCATCAGTGTTTTTGAAAATGTGCCAAGCAGGGACCCAAAGCACATTTTCACCAATATAAATATACATAAACAAACAAATGCCAACAAAAGTATCAAAAAATGGATCATTATCAATGAAAGTCTAAAGTAATATTATAAAATATGAAGATTTATAATAGAAAAAGTGGGGGATTATAAAATTATGTTGAATTGTGCAAAAATGAAAATATGTTAATTCAATTATTGAACAATAATAACAAAAAATTTCTTATATTTGTTTAGGATAAGAAGTTACATGTATTTATTACAATATTCAAATGCAATTTATTTTAATATCTATAAAAATGATAACATAGAAAAAAATTAAAGATCATAATTTGAATTTTAATGAATTAGTTAAATGAAAAATGAATAATCAAGAATAATGCAACTTGGATGTTGAATGTTTGAATGGGCAAACTTGCAAGAAAAATCCGATTTTTTCATAAGAGTTCAAGTGAAAAGTTAAATTAAGTTTTCTGAAGTACTTGCAATGCTATGTGTATGCTACGATTGCCAAAATTAAATGTTGTAAAATACTTTTGATATTCTTGATCATGCCAAAGCAGTTAGAAGTTCAAAATATCATCAGAAATGGAAAATATACCAAAATATTCATTAAATTCAAAATTAGACTGCATGTTGTGCTGTTGTATATTTGAAAACAAAAATGAAAAACTTATTTTTTAATACTAAATATGGCGCTTGAATATTGTATTTATAGTTTAGGAAAACATGAAATTATTATTTATCTGCATTGAGAAAAGATATCTTAACTATTTATTGTTTAAAACTATCTTTTACCATTCAAAAATAACTTTTCTATTTAATCTTTTTTTATGAAATTGAATTCAATTGCTGCTCTTATTGCTATTTACAAAATAATTTATATTTGTCAAGTAGGTATTATCACAATCATATTGCATAAAATATGATAAATTACTTATTTAAAGTACTTATTTTTATTTAAATATGATATTTATGCTTAATGAATATATATTTAAATTTGTATTTAAGTACATTAAATTTATATATATATTGATAAGTATGTATTATATTTATGATATTTAAATTTAATGAACATTTAAAAAGAAAAATGTGCACCATTGGTTTTGAACTAATTCTTTTGATACTATTATCATTAATTTTTTTTGTACATAATTTTTATATTATTAAAAAATTTCATACTAAAACTTCAATGAAATCATGTGACGTAGAATTATTTTTCTCATTTGTAAAGATGTATGGTTACTTATACATTATCCAATTTACCATTTTTGCCAAAAAATGTATCATCATATGTTAGACATATTTAACATTTTTTTTATAAAATGTAAAGGAAAAGGAAATAAGTTAACTTATATTTTCTTTAAAATCAATAGATAAAATAGTTTTAACTGAATGGTGTTAAATCACATCATTTCTGAAGTATATATTTTGCTACAATGAACAACAAAATGATATTTAAATACCAAACTATTTTTACCAATGTTCTACTGTTAATAATTTTAGGATACATCTTAGAAAAAATTAAATTTATGTGATATTGTTCTGAGAAAAATTATAGTTAATGGTTTATTTTTATCACTTGTAAGCTTATACTTTTGAATGTTAATTTTATAGTATTTTTTTGTATAGTATTATTTACAATTGAATATCTGTGTTTGTAACAGAATATCTGACAAAAATTGCCTATTTGTATTTACAAAAATATTACTAATTATAATGTCAAGTGTGTGTGTGATCTTAAATATGATTTCCCTATTGTTAATTATAACAAAAAAAAAAAAAAAAAAAAAAAAAAAAAAAAAAAAAAAAAAAAAAAACCCTCAACTAAAATTGAAAAATCAATTTTATATTCAGTTAAAGTAATTACTAGTTTACCTTAAAACAGTTTAAAGGGTTTATACTGTCACTTATATAAATGTTGATAGTAAATTTAATTAAGTAGTATAATAGTGGCTTATGTTGTCCTTCCTTTATTCTTTATTATTTTGTCGTTAGTATCAGTTTAATACTATTAACATTGGAAGTTTAGGTAGATAAAAGTAAAAAGAATTCGTTATATATATATATATATATATATATATATATATATATATATTAGGCTGGGGAAAAAGAAATCCATTATTTTTATGTGAACTTTATGTAACTTCTTTTGGATTCACTTTGTAAAAAGGTTTAAAACAGCTTTCATGTAGATTTTAGGTCTTGCGCGTTACGACTGCTGACATGCGGTTAACTTCGATCATTTTTGTTATTTTATAGACATTTTCGACGATGCTGTATCCACATGCGAGGTGCATCTCTAACATCAAAAATACCCGAACTGAATCGACGAAACAAAAATTGTACGTAACTGGTTGTTACAGTCTTATATAGGACGATAAACACCTTTCTCAATTTTATCCACCAAGCTATCTTTTTCGCCTTTACAAGAGAAAAACGAAAATGTATCAAATTTCTGTTTGTTGTGTTCCATTTTTAAAACCTTGTACTCGTAACTCAATTAATCAAACAAAGACCGCAAGAGGATATTTTAGTGTCAAATGTCACCTTTCCAACGAGCATAAATCTGAAATTGTTTGATAGATACCTCACGAGATATTGATCACTACAGACGTCTACCAAAAAAATAATGGATTACTTTTTCCCTAAACTAATATATATATATATATATATATATATATATATATATATATATATATATATATATATATAAGCATTAAGCATAGTTAAGGATTAGAATATTACATCTTCATTTTAGTAATAATCCTTTAGGTATCTTATGTGTATGCTCCCTCAAGATACATTATTGTCTCTTTTAATTCTCAATCCCTTTTCAAGATAAGTAAAATTAATCTTAAACCATTTAAGTAAAAGTAACAAAAACAGGTACATGTGTATTATCTTGTTGGAATTTCCTCAAAACACATGTTAAACATTGAAATTCAGCCCCTATATAAAATTTTTATCTATTTGTTTCAATGAAGATACAAGTTAATGGCTGCTTTTTTTTCACATTTTGAAAAAAAAAAAAAAAAAAAAAGAATTTACAATAATTGATAATAATTTTTGGTGAAAATGGTCAACAGAATAATATTAAATACGCCAAAATGTTATTCCAGATTAAATTATATTTCCTAAAGTTATAATAATATATAAATGAAAGATTTACATGTGAAACATTGTTTCATGCCAAAATTATTACCAAACCAAATTTTGTTTTTACTGTTTTAAAGGTTACTTTAGTGGTCCATAACTTTTATTGAATAACTTTATCCCATTACTCCTGGAGAAATTAATATTTGGCAATAAATAAAATTCTTATTGAATCACTTCCTGCTTATAACATTTCCCATTCAGGTAACCCTATAAACCCATTCAGGTAACCTGTAATTACAGATACAGTTTTCAGTTCAAAAACTTTAACCTGATACTACTTCTTGCCATTTGAACAAAAATAATCAACATGGTAAAAGACAGTATACGTAAAATTTTGACTGGTTTAGTCAAATTTTAAAATCTTCAGACAAATTTCAAAATCTTATTTCTATATAATTTTTTTAATAAAATTTGTAATCATTTTTCTGAATGAAAAATAAATTTCTCTTGTGGTGGTGGATCATAAATCAATTACATTTGTTAATCACATCTGTGCTTCTATTAATTATCCAACCTTTGCTAAACATAATGAATTAAATTTGTTGCTATATTTCTTGAAATGCTCTAACCTGGAATGAGAAATGCATAAATTAAATGACCTTTCTCATTTTTAAATAGTGTAGTTGATGAATAATGCTAAGAAGTTTTTTAAATTTCATATATAACATTAGATATTTATTGACATGTAACTGAAATGATTGCTATGTGAATCTGCAAGAAAGCTCCAATTTTAAATCAAATTTGCATGAGAGATTGATATTCAATTCTAGTTTTTTAATTTTAGTTAATATAATTTAAATTCTTACTTCTTTATATTTTTAAGAAATTGCAGAAAATATTTGATTTATCAAACATTATATTACCTAGTTAAATATAATGTTAGATAAATCAACTTGTATTTGCATTAAGTTGATACATTATGCTGTTCTAAAGTTATTCCCAATTTCTCTAGTGGAATTATATGAAATTTATATAATTGTATACCAGTTTTGGTATTTTCAATCATAATGTTGTATACTTGTTATTTATTTACTTCTAAATTCTAAAAAGTATTCTGAAAGCAATTTAAGGGCTCCCATGTAAACAATTAATTTTTGAGTAGTTTTAATTGTCAATTTTATAAAATATACTTTTTATATTATAAGATATATAAAGACTTTAAAATAAATTACTATCATTTTATTGAATCACTTTGTAGAGTTCTTATAAAATGTTTGTTTTTAACCTAAAATTTGAATGCCTACACTATGCAATGGAATATATTTTTTGAATAAAATTGCTTTTGTTTTTTAGGATACTGCAATTGATTATTTTGTATTATTATAAGGACTTAACGTTCTTGTTTATGGGAAACATTTTAAGTTTTAATTTTATTGTAACTAAGAGTAAAATAATTTATCATATTTTATTACTTTTTTGAATAAGCATATTCTATCAAATTATTGCATTTATTATTTATTACTAAGCACTTTTCAAGTATTATTATGCTTTAAAATTAAATAGACATTTTTTTCTTTATATTTCTTTTTCCATCTTTTAGGACTTGACTGTATTTCAATAGTAAATCAAAATGGCTGCGAAATCAAGAAATCCTCTGGTGATACTAATGTTTTACAGTATCCTTATGGTGACACTACCAATCATGTCCTTTTTCATAACTCAATATAGTGTTGAAAAATACTTTGATGTATCAAACTCTCGTAGTTATATATATGCTACGGCAGTTAGTGTTGTTGTTGTGCACATTATACTTGGATTTTTTGTTTATACTGCTTATAAAGATGATAAAGTTGTTCCTGTGGGAGAAAAAGAAGATTAAAACCTTTCTACCTTTATACTACTTATACCAGAAATTTTAGTATAGTATATGGTGATTTTTTTCAAAAAATTGGGTTATGTGTAATGCAGCATATTCTAGTTTTCTATTATATACTATCCAAGAAAATTGATTGTAGTTTTATATATTATATATTTCTACATAGCTATTATCAAAATTTCATATTATTGTTACATATTACTTTATTTGTTGTAATAGTATTCTAATTTTTATTTTTATTGTGTAAGATTAACTAATTATTTTGATATATATATATAACAAAGAATGATTCACAAAATATGTAGGTTTCAAATCTGAAATTATATTTTGTAACATTTTTGTGTAGAAAGTTCATTTTAATTTTGATTATAAATAATTTGGACCTATTGAGGCTTTTTGTGAATATATATATATTCATTCATACATATATATATATATATATATTACTAATTAAATTTTCCAAGGTATTTTTTGTTTTCATATTATGTTAATGCATTAAAATATTTCTATTTCTTTTACAATAATTAATAATAATATATATTATACATGTGAAATTTTGTATTTAAATGTTATTGCTGACCTTTATTATTTAAACTCTAAAAGATTTACATATTCTGGATATTGTAGTATGTATATTATAACTATTTGTATTTGTTACTTGATATTTAAAAGATTTAATAGCTCTTAGTTTTTTTATGTGAAATTGTTCTAAATTTTAACTTTCTTAATGTTATCTTTAATTTCCGAAGATTCATTATTTTTGAAAGTTTTCACTGCTCCTTTTTGTTACTAAATCCAGTTTGATACTTGCCATTATTAATTGACAAAAATAATCATTGAAAAATTTAAGAAATAATTATGGTAATTTGCCTTTGTGTAATATACATGTTTTCTTTTTAATTCCTATGTTTTGCCCCACAGTAGTAGAAAATAATGCATTAGGTCTACTTCTAATTTATCAAATCTTTCATTGTTAAATGTCAGTATAAAAATATCTTTGATATTTTCAATCGTATATTTGCATTAAAAAACTAAGAATTTTTAATGTTGCAGATTTTTAATGTTGCTTTGAAAATTAAATTCAAAATTTAAATAATTTTATTAATAATTGTTCTAATTATAGCACTTATTATAATATTAAACTTTATTGCTAGCATTGTTTTTTTCCCTCAAAATATAAATATAGTATTTGAATAAGTATTAAAATACTATGTTCTTTGATAATATTTTTCATATATGTATAACCTCATATTTTTAATCCATTCTACTAAAAAATTTTGTCTATGTATTCTTTGATAGTCTTGTTTCCCTTTTTTTTTTCTCATCTCAAATGTTTTATATTTTCATTTAATTGATATATTTTTTGTGCTTTTGTCTTCTTTCTATTCTATTATTATTTATTCTCAGTCCATACAGCATGATTCTGTAAGTATGTATTCTACAAGTTTCAAACTTTTACTCTAGAAAGATTTTGTAATTATCTGTTTTAAACTTTTCAATCGTTAGAAATAGTTAAGGATGTTTTTGAAATGTCATATATATTTTTGATACTCTCAATGATGTTAACAAATCTTAATTTTCTTGTAATTTTTTGAACATATTTTTTGTAAAATTTATATATATTCAAGCAAGTTTGAATAACTAAAATATTTGCTGCTACCCAAATCTATTAAATTTCTAGTCATTTCTTGTGTGTGTGAATTATAAATTATTTTGTTAAAAATGTGAAACCTATAAAATTTTTTTATGTGAACTTAGAACTTCAAAGTCAAAATTGGATTCATTCCTATCAACTTATGTTGAATATAGTTAATTTGTTGAAATATGATTAATTTACATTCATAAAAATAATTCAAGAATGTATTTTTTAAAAATAATATTTATTCTTCAAAACGGATTTTCTTTGCATCTGCTAAGTACTGGGCGTGGATTACATTAACTTTTTTATTTAGAAAAAATGTTTGTTATTAATTAATGCAAGAATTTTTTACTTTAGTAAACAGTTTGCAATTAAGAAGAGTGAATATACAAGGATGTAAATGTTCTGAGTAATTTTTTTATTTGTGTTTTATTATTTTAGTTTAATGGTATGAAAGTAATGGTTGTCAAATTGCTTTCTTAAGCAATGGAATTATTTTTCTAACTTGTGATAATAGATTGAGGTTATTTACTTCCAGTTTTGCTTTCGATAAGCTTTTATATTTTTTTTTGTCAATTATTATTAAAATGTTTTGTATTAGTTCTTTATTTTAACATTTTTTTCAAATTTTGTTATGTTTAAATTAGTGCACTTTTAATATTTTAATAGGTTTCATATTATTGTGATTAATTCTTATTGTTCTGTTTATATAACTCAAAAATGAATATCTTTGAAATGAGTGAATAATATTCTTATATTAGATTTTTTGGTGAGAAGTCTGATTATATATGGAATGCAACATTGATCTCAATTTTTGTTTGTGATTGTCCCAATTTGAGTGTTTCTGCAATTACCAGAGCCTTGCAGTTTAATATCTCACATAAGTACAAACCATATAAATACCTTATCTAGATGAAACCTTTTTCTGGTTATAAAATTGTATTTCAACAAACTTATGAAATCAATTTTAGATCATAGTGAAAACCAAATATTTTATTTGGGCTACACTATTTTTATCAGCATTTCTTGAATTAGGTATTTATTTTTTTATGTGAATACATATTTGATTTATGTCAGTTTATCAAGTTTGTGCACTATTTTTTAAAAGTGGCTTTATATTAATTATTTTTGAGTTGTATATTAATTATTGTATGTGATATGCATATTTTTACTAATAATATTTGGAAAAGGAAATTAGGAAAATTTCATATCAGCTTGAAATGTTTAGAGAAAAATTTTGATATTATCACTGTCCAAAATTTTGGCAAATGTTTTACTTTTTAAAAATAGTGTACATAATTATAAATGTTACAAATGTTGTATAGTTTATTATAATAATTTTGGTAGCAGCCGAAATATTTGTTATTTGTGGTTTAAGTTTCCCTAATTTTATTCTTTCTGAAATTCTCTAAGTATTTTTACTATTTTTATATTGTAAATTAATTTGAGAGAAGTGCTAAATGAGTATAGGTATGCAGTTAATTTTTTTTAATGCAATTTGAAAGAAATGGAAAAAAAAATTAGTATTGTTTTGTAATATTTAAACAATATTTTTTACACTATTAAAAGTTACAATAATTTGAAATAGTTTGGATTAATTTTTTTTATTGCATGTTCCTTAAGTATGAATTAATAGTATGTTGAACGATTATGATTACAAAATATTAAAAAAAAAAAAAAAGGAAATATATAATTGGTTTGTTAAAGGAACTTTAAAAGAAGTTTAAGTAGTTTTTGGTACTTATAATTCAAAATGATATTTTGGTATCTCAATTAATTGTTAGAACTGTATAAGAATTATTTTATATGTATGTTTATAATATTATTTAGTTCTCTTCAGTGAAACTTATTTGTCCAATGCTAGTATCTTTATTTTTCCTTCAATAAAACTCTTTGAATCATCAAAAATCTTTGCAGAATATGCTGTCATTGATCAGAAATGGATGTTAATAATGTGCAAACTTTCTAATAGTAACAAGAGATATTACACATGTAGATGCACACATTTTTTATTGTCTTAAATTCAACATTTCAGTATATACAGTCTTTTGGTTATGAATTAATAATTTCTTTGTACAGATCTGTTTTCTATTATCTGTTGACTAGATTTCTACTATAAAACTTGACATTTTTAATAAATGCTTTTTACTGAAGAACCAGTTTTTTGTCTTTAATGATTATATACACATTTTTACATATAATATTATTTTAAAATAATTTATTAGATTTAAATATTTAAGTATTGTTCTTCAATAAAATTTCAGTAACATTTTTAGTTCCTAAAATAAGTTTTTTAAGAAAAAAACTACAAAATTTTTAATTAAATTTGCTAATAAAAGTTAAGAAAACTAAGTACACATGAATTTAAAAATTTAAATTTGATTTTCCTTAACAAATTCCTTCAAAAAGAGATTAAATATTTTTTTTTATTTACTTATTAGATATTACTTAATTATTACAGGTAATTTATGCAAATGAAAATTTATGCAAAATTAAATGTTATTGAATATAATAGTGTCTAATTGTTTGATAATTTATTAATTTATATTAAGCTTTTCTGTACCAAATACAAATTAAATAAAATTATATATAATAATATATAATAATATATAAAAATTATATATAATAATAATATATGATTATGTATTAAATTTTTATTTTAGCATTTTGTTCAGAAGAGTTTTATATGATTTTGATTAAAATTTTATTGGACTTAGGAATAATGTAAATTTTATTATATTTGCGTATGAAATTTTGTTTGAGTTATTATAAAATATTAAGTTAAATTACTGTCTTTATATTGCTGATATTTAATTTAATCAATGTCAAGTTTTATATAATCATAAATGCATGCACATGAAAAGTAAATGAATATTTTGAAGTTACATGAAATCTTTCATTTATCAAAGCTCCTTAGATATAAACATTTCTTGGATATTTAAGAAACTTAAAAATTCAGCTATTTTAGCATCCATAATTTTTTATTACTCCATTGTAAGTGTTGCCACAATATTAACTGAAATCATGCATTACTCATTCAGACAATTATTAAAAGTTTATAAAGCATGAAAAAGTTTAAGTTTTTATCAAATATTTGAGATGTTTTTGAAAAGGCTCCATTACTTTTGATTACTTTCATATTAAAATTGTATATTACACTTCTAAATCTGTCATAACCCAGTGGATGTCAGAAAATATGTCACATGTTTTCTGCTCTGTGTCTTCAAATTCTTGCTCAGCATCTCTGGTGGTGTGCCTTGATAAAGAAAGTGGACAGGGTAACATTTCGGGCATCACAGAATGATGAGTTATGAGTGCGTTGAGGCTTGTGAATTCCTTAGTAAATCCCTAGAAAGACAATTTTGTTGTCAGTTGTTTATGATTAAAATTTTAGCATTTGGAGATAATACAATATTTATCCACCTTGATGAAGCTTCTCTTTTCAAATTAATTGTAATCATTTGGCTCCAGATAAGAAGTTTAGACATTTTATTTATTTACTTTTTGCTATTTACTAGGAATTAAGAAAAGGTTATCTCAAGTTTTAAGTACTTGATAAAAGCTCCTCTAATTATTATATAAGTATTTAATTTTAAAGGATTAAAAGATGAATTCTAAGGTTGTAATAAGTAGGCAAAATGATCATGCATAGTATTAAAGATAAAAATTTGCGTGAAAATATATTTTTCTCTTTGATCCAAGTGAAATAATTGAATTCCTCCATTAATTCATAAGAAAAGAACTAATAATTCTTTTGTGTAGGTTTTGTCCTAGGCAGCAAGTAAAATATCTGAACTAATACCCCAAACGCATTACTTCCATGTATTAATATCACGTTACATTAATTTTTTTTAAGTAATCGATATAATTTCACATTTGTATCTCTATAGAAAACACTAATTATTCCATTAATACATACAACTACTACAAATATAAGGAAGATTTCTGACAAGGCTGAGGTTGTCAGAAACAAAATAAGAGGGCAGATCTAAGTTGCTTCGCCATATGCAAATCATTAGAGGCCCAATGCAGTCGAATAAATTCGACCTATCGACCTACTC
The DNA here is from genome assembly GCA_026290005.1 of Latrodectus geometricus. Classification (NCBI taxonomy): domain Eukaryota; kingdom Metazoa; phylum Arthropoda; class Arachnida; order Araneae; family Theridiidae; genus Latrodectus; species Latrodectus geometricus. Next base: position 33,798 of record JAPDSC010009462.1, on the reverse strand, counting down.
GACTGATTGAATTAAATATTCGAATACTCAAACATCTCTGTTTCAATTGTATTGGAAGTATATAATTTCGAATACAGTAAATCATTTTTACAAAACCGTATGGAAGAGCTATGACTAACTCGTGTGACTGGATAGTGCACAAGTGGATCCCAAAATCACTGTTTACTTTAGGCTTCACTTATAATTATATGGCTTAAAATATCCTAGGTTCTACATAGTTCTAGACATACTTAGATATTTACTTTTTACAGATTATAAATTAACGTGATTTTTAAAAGTATTTTTTTTAACTAAATATAAAAGAATAATGAGGATTTCTTTTATCTCCTTCATATCTTTATCAAATCACTTTTTTATCTCTATAAAGATATTGATTAAAAAATCAATGTCATCAATCAAATACCAAATTGATATCTTTGTAATAGACATATCTTTTTTTGTAAAAACTTTCAGTAATGATATTTCAGTAATGATTATAAATAAATTGTAGATAAGATTATGAAAATATTTCCTCGTGCTATTTATTTATTTATTTATTTTTTTATCTGTAACCTGAAAATAATTAATATCGTGCTTTTAGAATTTGAATGTTGATAAATATTTTAGTTTAAAAAATTGAGCAAGGATTTATTTGTTATTAGATTCCTTAACATTTATCCATTTGAACTTTTTTCTTTATTATATTTATATTATGATAATTTCAAAAAATTGGGACAAACCTTACGGATGTATATTAAAAGATTGATGCGTGACTAAAATTGAAATATCTGGGCATCACAATTAGTCAGCATATTTCCGTGAATTTTGCATGCATATATTTACCTTTATTTTAAATCCCTTGTTTGTGCGGAGAATTAAGTAGTGGGCGATCCCATCAGGATTCTTTCCTGGGGGCACTCTAAGCGAAAGGGCATAGCATCCTGGTTTAGTGGTGCTTTCTCGTACAATGAAAGTACCTTCTGGTTTCTCTGCCAATACTTCTAGTGCAATTTCTCTGAAGATAAAATGAATCACATTCATGAGTTTAGCTAACAAAAATAATTTTCAACTTAATACATGTATTTGACTAACTTATTGTCTACTTACATTATTAAAATGAAAATTTTCACATACAACTGAATACAATTGTAAGTAAATATTCTATCTATATTATGCTAACTTATATGTGTAAATATCCTTGTTACATTATTTTATGAACTGCATTTTTTCTTTACTGTGAACTTTGAATAATTCAGTAATTGAATAATTGCAATCATAAAGGTTTAAACTATGGTAAGATAATTTTATAAAGCAAAATTGAGATAGTATTTTAAATATACTAATTGCTTATATACATCTGATGGTTATCTCTGGCCTAAACATTTTCAGGAGAGAGAGGCTGTAGCCTGACTAATTATGGCATCATTCTCATTATCAGAAAGTAGTGAAGGCGAATCCCAGAGATACGTCGCGTTCACTAAAGACGGCGTGCCATTCGTTAAGTTGGTCGCTGCTGCAATTTCTCTAAGTGAAATGATACTTCTGGGCAGGTCAGTAGTAGTAGCCGTACTCAATTCAGTCTTGAGTAGAGTAGGATTAGATACAGGGAAATATGCTGGAGCCCGAATCTTCAGAAGAGAATTTGTAACGATTTTAAAGTCTCGCAATGTAATCTTTGATCTTATTGTAAATTTTTACGCAAAATTAGCTATTTTTCAGTTAATGGGTTAATATATCGTTTCCATAGAGCTATCATTATCAACGACATCTGGATAATAAGGAAATCGCGCGTATGATATGATCGGTGAATTCACTTAAAATGAATTCAGTTGAAAATCTTTGAGATCCCTACACCGCGCTATAAACGTTTCTAACGTTACAAAGCTGGAAACTACCCTAGATGAAGAATGACGATTACTAGAAACTGTGGTGGTTGATTGCTTCATAGTCTGTTAATCGAAAAAGATTATGATCATGAGCTATTTGGTGCTCTATGATAATTAACAATAAACGAAACTGGAGAATCAGTGCTGAATACTTGGTAAAACATATAAAAAAAACTTCGAAAATTATATTCTTTATGGAGCTTTCTATATTGGTTCTAACACATACTTCCCTGCTTTGTTTTCCCAGTTTAATTGATTAACTTTAGTTTTTTTTTTATTTGTGATATTTTTTTTTTTTTTTTATTGCGTGTAATAACATTCCAGCTTTGAGCTGGATGCAACAGACTGAGTTGAATGAATCTTTGGCTACGATATGAAGCACTTAAAACATTGTTTTTAGATTGAAATTTTTGAAGCAAATGGCCGTTGTCCTAACTAAATTTTGATTAATTTTTCAAAGTCCTTAATTTTTCCTTCCAAGAATCATATCACGCAGATATGCTTACGTGAAAAATCAGAGAGGAAAATCTCTGGGAAAAGTAGGAAGAAAAATTAGAATCTTTCAATGTTATGTGCAGTGCATTCTTCAATAAAGTTGATTTCTTCAGGCATTTCTTCAATAAAATTGATTTGACTTCGAGAAATGCTTTGTGAAACTTTTCATAAAGCATTTCTTGAGATATTAACACGATTACTATTTTAAACACATCTTTCAAAAATTTAAACTTTCTCACTACAATATTTTGTACTGCATTTACAGACAACGTATAGTATATTTTAAGAAAAATCTTTTTTCTTTTATAAAAGATAAGTACTGTTTTCTAACTTTTCGATTAATTTTATTTTCTAAACTTAATATCTTTAGCTTTCAATATATATTTCTTAATTATTAAACAGATGGCATTAAGTGAGCGAAAAAATTATATTCAGCGTAAACAAAAACACTTCACTACCACTGACCAGACTTGGAAAATAACAGACAATTAGACTGTGAACAAATGGCAAGATTGATTTTTTTTAATTTCATAAGGAAAAAATACCGCTAAATTTTGACGGAAATAGGGTTAAAAGAAAAGAAAAGAATGGAATAAATTATTAATATTATTTTTTAACAGTATGTAATTTAAAGAACTAATATTCCTTCAAAATTTCGATTTATTTTTTTCACCAGTCTTCACTTTATCGAAAATTTACTTTCATATAAATCATGATTAGTGTAGAAGACCATTTTACCTAGGAATTCCAGCTTGAAACCAAGCTGCTTTTCGTAGTTCCTCTCTTTCTTGGCGTATTGATTCTTCACTTCTGTAAAAAAAGAAAATCATACTAAGAGAGCATTAAACACGTTACCATAATATCGTAGAGTAAATGTGATATATTTTTAATCGGAAATAAATTTTCTTAAAAATAATAACTTTTTAATATCTTCTTCAAATTATTTCGTCCATAAATTAATCATTATAACTTATAGAAGAAATTTCTGCGCATAATCTGAATCGAGGAATTGTGAATTAAAAGTATTAATGTATGAAGGAAATATTATAATAAAAGTAAATCCTTTATATTCACACATTTTATAATATTTTCAGACACAAATTTCGTGAACAAAATATCAGAAACTTATTAAAAATCTTCTAACTTTATTTTCAATCCTAATTTTGCTTAGCAAGGAAATAAATTTAAAAATGCTGCGGTATGTTATTTAATAAACTAACAACATTCTTTTCATCATATTTATCAACATTTATTATTTCATATCAACCTATATTATCAATTATATGATTTTTTGTTTTAAATTGTATATTGCTATCAAAGTGTTAAATAATATCATTTTAGTCTCACATTCGTATTGCAAAATCTATAACAATATATAAATTTATGTTAGTTTATCACATCCTCAGCCATTGGAATGCTATTTGATTTTCTTTATTGTGAAAGAAATAGAATTAAAATAAAATTAAATTTTAATATAATTTTGTGTTTAGGTATTTTACGTCATAATTTAGGTACAAAATGATTTAAATGAATCTCAATTTGGTGTATTTTTTTTAAACAAAAAACTATTAAAATTAAAAATAACTCA
>JAPDSC010009462.1:0-26673 GCA_026290005.1 Latrodectus geometricus | reverse complement strand
TATATATATATATATATATATATATATATATATATATATATATATATATATATATATATATAAACTCTCTCTCTCTCAATAATTCAAAAATATTTTTAATCCTAAGATGCAGCAACTTACAAATGATACCGAAAACGATTTGGACTTCTCCAGACTATTCTCTATGCATATATGCTTTCTGCTGCACACATAACATTCCTCTACTATTATAGCCGTCCTGCGTTTTGTAATCCGTGCCGAGAAACAGTCTCGAACGAGACGATTAAATGCTTTTCGGAGATTTATGCAGGAATGCGGGGGAGCGGAAATGTGGTAGAGTCAGGCCAGAAACCGCGTCATCACTTACTGAATGGGCGAACGACTTCATTAGAGGAGACCCGCGTTTGCAACGGTGTTATTAAAGATGCTTCACTCACTGCCTTACTTCGAGGATTGCCGCCGGAGCTCTTGTCTTGAGAATCGACAAATGTCGTGTATGGTGTCGAGTGAGCTGACCCAAAGATTCGGAAGAAGTTTGACCCATAACTACTACTATAATTTAATCTGTGAAACGCAATGAATATTTCAGTCTCGGTAATTAGTGATCAAAAATTTATCAACTTTCTTAACAGAATTATGTATTGTATCTTATTAAATTTGAAAGAGTTTTACCAAGTTAAGAGTTAGTTATGCAGAAATATATAAACGTGTCATCTTTTTTAATTAACAAAATATCTGTGATAGTATAATTATAAGAAGTTGTTTTTTGATTTTTCTTGGGTGATATCATGTAAATAGTATATAGTATAATAGAGACAATATAAAGTATAAGTAAATAGTATGAAAGTTAACTAAATGTCTGACTTAGATATTTTCCTGTTTTTTGCAGCCTTTATCTATCTTTATTATTGATTTATAATTTTACTTCTTAACACGTGGAATTTTTAATTTTCCGATTTTTAATCACGTTTTGAGGGTTGGAGACTACCTAATATCTAATCTTTAAAAAATATTTCCCGTTGTATAAAGCTTATGATTTTTTTAAACATAGCTTTGGGAGAAGGGATTTGTTCTAAATTAAATTAAAATACTAATTAAGAAAACCTTTAAACTCTCAAAATTTTATTAACAAACTAATCTGATCTTAGAATTCCAATTTGCATCTTTGTGTGGTTTTTTTTTAGTAAAAATGCAAAGATAAAAAGTGTATCTGTGTACCTTTTAATTGGATTCTATTTATTTAATGAAATAGAATAAATAATTAAAAGAATATTGCTTATATATATATATAACAGGAACAGATTCATTTTAGCATACGTCTTATTAGTATGGATAGTGATTAAAACGAGCAAATGACTGTGAATTTAAGCAGTTGGTTTTCATACAATATACATATAATATGAGATTAATAAAACTGTTTTTTTTTATAATGCAAGTTAATTTCAATATAGTTAGTTTTGCTAGAAAACCTATTTCCCCAGCTGTTATTAATGTTCCAACATTATTAATATCATGTGAATCGTAAACGTACGTTACATAATTAAATGAATGCGTTCAAATTTCCAATTTTTATGAGAGCTATATTACGCTTATAAAAAAATCATTACTCTGGTATTCTGAGTCAAGAACAAACCGTTCATTTTCCTAGTTTGCGATATCTGATTGTTTAAGGAAGAATATTATTAGGAATATGCTCACAACGAGTTTTCGAAAGTGAACTATTAATAGTGTTTTATAATAAAAAATTCAGTAATATGATGATAAAAAGTTTGATAACTATGATTGGGACAGAGTTATAAAATAAATATTTTCAGCATCAATAGATTTTAAATTGCCATCGGAATATATCGAGTTTATCCATCATTAATGAGCTTTATGTATTTTCAGAGTAAGAACTTTACCAATCTTTAAAACTGTCGTCGCATCCCGAGGGAGTGATTCAGATATTATTGCTCTATTACAGGCTATCAGAATAAAACAAGCTCATTCTTATGATCGCAGTTGACGTAATAAATAAAAAATGAATTGTTGTGAAATTTAGCTTTTGGTGAACCATTAAGAAGACTGATATGTTTGCCTTTGATCCAAGATACGTTACAAAAACACTTTACTATCTATCATAATATTATCACTTGAGAATTTATCGGGTAGTTTACAACTGTTTTTTATGATATAGTTTATTCCGTAAGCCGTCTTTATTTATACTATAACAATAAATTGAATTTTTTTTAGTGATGGAAAAAGATGAGGATAACTTTCGAAACTTCTTTTAAATTGTTTAATTTTGGTAGTTCACGTTAGATAAAAATGTTATAACTTGCACTAAGTTACTATACTTGAGTAAATAGAAGTAAATTTTAAAAGAATGCCAAAGATATGTTTTGTGAACATTTTTTAGCCATTTTTTCGTGAGAATCATAAACATCTTATATACTTTTGGAGTGCATATATGTATATATATATATTATGTAAAGACATGTTACCCAGACACTTTTTGTATTACGATTTTCCACGTAAACTCTTTCCTATATTGCTAAAGTATGCAACGCTCAATTTTCCGCTTGTATGTATTTTTTTAATTTATTAATATATATTATCATTCTTCGTTTATTAAAAAAGCCCATTCGTCATCATATTTTAGTCATAACTCTGGATATTCTATTCAATATATAATATCCAGCGTTATGGCTATGATGAAAATTCTATTAATAACTACAATCTGCTCTACCTAAAGAGTAATCACAATAAATCCTATTCATTGAATTATCATGTTCAACAGTTGCCAATATAACTCTTTATTGGTAGCGCTGACTATTGATAAAATATGTTTTTAAAAATTTATTAATAAAAGCTATTCTTTTTATTAAAAACATAAAATTATAAATCAAGTAATTTGATTTAGTCTCAAGGTATTTATTTGTATTTATCTATTTTTTTATACCCTTCATTTAATTTTATTTTTAAATATGCAAAGCTTTTTCACTACACGGTGTGTTTGAAATGCTAATTTAAAAATTGATAAAAACTGATTTTATTTCGTTATTTTCTACAACCTAACATGATCATGATCTAGTAGAAAGACTAGCTTTTTATGAGTGGTAAAATTAATCACATGACCATGGTTAACTCTTTTGTTTCTGCTTCCTTCATACATATTTATCGGTCTGGGTGTTTGAAATCTGACTCCACATTATGAGCAGCCTAACAGATAAGTGCTGTAGTATCTCAGTACACACTTAATATTTGCTTTTTGAAATAATTTTTAATAGCTAATAGACTGTAGTCACGGGTTGTAAGAAGGGAAATTCAGAAAAGTACCAATTACACACCATGACAAACAGGCATACAGAAACTACAAATTCAATAGCCCTATTATTAATCAGTTTATTCCTATTATTCAACGTTATTATCCGACCATTATTCACAAGATGCTGAGTCCTTCCGTTACGAAGAACGTTATTCTGTCACAAGGTCAAGGAAAAAAAAATACAGTTGTTTAGCTTTATAAATTGAATAAGAGTTCCTTAAGTTTTTTTTCTTGGAACACATTAATAAGATCACTGTGCATAAAAAGTCATCCCAAAAAATAATGGCGTGTGATCGTTTGAAAAAGTTTTAGGATTATCTACAGGTCTGTCAAGTTATATACTGATCAAAGTTGTTATACTTAGAACGCTATTTATCGTTCGAATCATTTTTCGAGTTACATCTGTTAATGGTAGGAATTTTTTCTTTAAAAAAAAAAAAAAAAAAAAAAAAAATTAGTTCTCTATAATTTTCGAAAAGTACTTTCACAAAACATTGTGAAATAAATGACAGAAAAGATTGAAACCATGATTTTTCTCCCTAATTATGGCTGGAAATTAAATATAAATTTATTAAGTGTTATTGGAATTTCATTTTTAATAAAGTAAAATATATTTGTGGAAGAATTATTTACCAAAATAATATCAAAAGAAAAAAAAATGATTTATGCAGAATATTGGAGTAGATAAAATTTTCATTCTTCACATATAGATAAATACGATTATGAAATAAGTAATTATTTGTTTGTTTATTTTGTTATTACCATGAGTAATTTTCGAGTATTCATGCTAATTAACTCAGAAATTGAAAAGCCTGAGTTATTTAAAAATTTTTGTTTATGATGTTAAAAAAACGGTTAAAAAAACATTAATATGCTTTAAATGAACGAATGTTAAAAATGAATCTAATTATTATGATAAAATGTTTATATATATCTGTTTCGCTTTTTGAAAAAGTGTTGCCTTCCCTGCTTGAAAGAAATTCTATTTTTTTTTTTTTTTGAATAATATGAAGAAAATTTTATTTTCAGTTTTCGGTTATTATTTCAAAAGAATTAGCGAAATTTCTAAGAATATTTGTTTATAAATTTGAAAAACTATGAGGACGATAATTAGAGTATTAAATTTTAAATTATTATTTTCCGTTATGTGAATTTTTTTTTTACTCGTTCGATAATTATTTGTAACTATAACTGAGAGCTCAATGTAACAGTTTATTCAAAATTTGACTAATATTAAATCAATATTGATTGAAGGGAAATATTAATGGAATTAATGAAAGTTAAATGATTTGAATGATATTCTTCTTATTAAAATACTTCTATAAAGATCAAGTCAACTAAATTGATTTTACTTCTAGTAAAGAATTCTCTGAGGTATATACTTCGAAAAAGATGTATGCAAAAAATAAAAACGTGACTTCCATAAAATGTTTTCCCTAGTAGCTGCAGGATTCAACTCGAGACCTTCATTCTGATAGCGTGATCAAACCAGAAGACAACAATGAATCCGTCAAATGCAGTGATTAATTTAATTAAATATTTCTCAACCGTGGAGATTAAGAGACCCTTAAATATTTTTATTAAATTTTAGTATTCTAAGTGCAAAACTTGTCTGCATTTCACTTCCTATCACAATTTAGTTTTGGATTGAAATACTAGTATTTAAAAACAATTTCCAAGAACGCTGACATTTATGTTTGTTCAATACATTTTTTAAAATTTTTAATGACGGAATAAGCTTACTTTATGTAACATTATGAAATAAAATTTTTTTATAATGCTACATAAAACAATTAATTTTAATAGCGTGATTCTTAAATTTAAGAGTACTTTATATGTAAGAATATTTATAATCTTATATAAAAATATATGTAAAGAATTTCCAAAATGAGTTCTGCATTATACTTGAATTCATGAATGTATTTATACCAACGGTTGTGGGATTAAAATAATTTAATTAACTAAAAATATTGTTTTTTAATGTAACGAAAAGCCTTAATATTAATTAAAATAAAGACATAAACTGAAATAAAAAAATAATAATGACAATTTTTTTTTAATTTAAGAAATAAAATAATCTAAGGGAAATTAAATGTTTGACACTTGTAAAATTATTCTGAAGCGTGTTTTAAAAACCTTATATGTTTTAAAATCCTTAATACTCATTAATTGTCTTTTAGTGAATGATATAAGGAAAAAATGTTTTCAGTTTGATAATTTTTTGGAAATTTTTTTAAATTTAAATATAATATAAATTTGAAAACTACTTCTGATGAAATAAAAGTAGGATACCATTATTTTTAACAATTACATATGAAATTTCAAGGCTATAGAAATGAAACTTTACTTCTTCTCAAAATGTAAGAAAAGAAATTTTCTTCAAAAATAAGAAAGTAAAAAAGTTAAAACACTAACTTATTTACCTACTATCCATTAGGGAATGAAGAAACTAATTTAGAGATAGAAATATCACATTGATTTCTCTTAAAGATTTTCTATTAAATTAAAAGATAATTATCAAATGAATTCCTTATGGAGATTATTATTCAGAAGAATAAAAAATGAAATATTTAACAGTATTTTACCTTTCATTTTCAGATATAACTGAATCTAAGTCTAAGTGTCTTTGCTCCAAATCTTGCTGTATTTTATCTATGGAATCTTCAATTTGTTCTTTTGTGGGATAAAGACTTTCTTTAGTGGAAGAATCGCTTAAACTTCCGCAGCTTTCGTTCAATCTCTGTTCCTGTTTAAAGTATAATGTTAATGATATAAAATAAAAATAGATTCTAAGTGCTAAATGAAATCTGATTTGAATCCACATTGTTATTCAGATGTCTTAATTATGAGAATTTCTTAGAGTGGTGGGTAAAAACTACAGTGTATCAATTTTATATTTAGCAGAGGAATTGTTTTCATGATTGCAATTTAAGTTAGAAATAATTTTTTTATTGAAAATCGAAATCTGCATTTGAAAGTCTGAGAGCTGTAATTTAAAGAAAAATGTGTATTTTAATATAATCATCTTTCCAAGTAATAATTTATTATTGATTATTAAATTAATCTTAAACACCACAAATTAATAATTAACACAAAAAAATACTAGATAGGCCTATTTTAAAGCGGAAAATCTGCAATGCATACAAAAATAAATTTAAATTTTATTCTTAAGAGAGAGACTTATTTATATCGTCTGTTATAATGAAACTCAATTTAAATTTAAATAGGGTTACTACATGAAAGAAATTAAAAAATGTCAGTGTTTGGAACTTATACTTTTTAATTATATTATATTATATTTTAGTATATTATATTTTATTGTAGGGTCTATGTCATTTAACTTATATAAGTTATGAAATGAATACGATTTGGTTGATATAAGGATTATAAAAGTTAATTAAAATAAAAATATAAAATAATGGAATAAAAAGGAATTCAAATTTTTCATAAAAAACGTGTTTTAATAATGTATGAAGTAATTCATTATTAAATTTGTTTTAACAAATTTTTGACAAAAACTCACGCGTAACTCATGTAATTTTGCATCAACACGTATTATCTTCATTAAAAATACTTTCATTACTAAACATGATGCATTTTATCAGATACAATATTCAAAATTTTTAGTTCAGTAAATTTATAAATTAAAGCATTTTTTTTTTTGAATTTATGAATGACTTATAATGGCCTCAAAATTTTCTCCATAGTAATTTTTTAGCTTGAAACTTGTATTTAACTAATTAGAGAAAAAAGGTCTCCGGTATTTTTCTTTTAAAGAAATTGCAAACTTTTTAAATCTCATAAGAAACACCAGAATTTTATTTAAAAAACTGATTCATGATTCTTTTATCAGGTGAGTTTGATATAAATCAATGATGCTTATGTTTATCAAATCTAGAAGCATGAACAATGCAATGAATTCTAAGAAATTTCATTTCTGTTTGAGCTTAATAGTGTATGCTAAATAACTATAACTATTACCAGCAAGATATGAAATCTTCAGCCCGTTTAAGAAATACTGTACGACTCTAGTGTTTTATTAATTTGAAAGTACCTTTTGCTTAAAAATGTTTTTAATAAATTAATATAAAAGTAAAATACTGATGGAATAATATAAATAATATACAAAGTTGTGCAGGATTTGTATGCAAGATGTTGAATTTTTAAAATATTAAATATTAAAAAGTTATTGAAAAAAAATCATACACAATATATATATTATTATTATTTTTATTATTTTTTTTTAAAATTATTATTTCTCTATTTTAAAATTTAAAATCAATTGCTTTATTTACTGAATTGGAAATATTTGGTAAAACATTTTATACAAAATTTTAAAAAGTCTTTTATTTAAAATTCAAATACCTAAAAATTACTAAAAAAATATATATCATAAATGCATACTTTGGAAAAGGGAAAAATTTACAGTTTACCATGTTTTTAAAATAGAAAGTGTTTTAAAAAAATGGTTATGTGAGTTTACTCTTGGGAAAGTTCAGAAGTATATGACATAAGCAATTTCTTTAAGCTTATCTAACTTCAGAAATATTCCCAGAACTTTGAATTCATTTCATATTCCGCCAAATATTTTTTCAAGCGTTGGAAACTGAATGTGTTTATTGTTGAAATCAGATGGGTTTGGCATTTTGGGTTGGAGAAAAAAGAACAATATGGTAAAAGGAACAATTTTTGATAAGCAACTAAAGCATTTTCGGTTAAATAATTCAAAGCACATATTTAGAATAAAGATAATTACGTTTGAAAGAGATGTTATCAAGAAATAAATGTTTATAAAACAAAAATATATATATATATATGAATTCTGAGCAAAAAGATGTTTTACGGTTTACAAATAGAGAAGTGATTTGTTTTAAGAAAAGATTAAATATTTCTTAAATTCAGGACAAAAACAATAAAAAGTACAATTTTCAATTATTAGCTAAAATATTTAAAATCAATGACATGCCCATTTAGAATAAAAATAAGTATTCTTGAACGACATGCTCTTAAGAAATGAATGTTTATTAACAAAATGCATGTGAATTCAGAAAGAAAAATTATGTAATAAATTTTATGATTTCATGAAATAATTTATTTTTGAAAAATCTATTGTTTGTAGATTACTAGTTATTGTTGTTAATTTATATACCATCTATGTAAGTAGAATAGTGAAGTTAATATTGAGTTCTGACTCTCCTAAGAGTAATTCGAATGGAGAATTTTAATTTACGGAATATTTTCATAAGGTTGATACAATTATGTTTATATAATATTTAACATCTATGATAAATTATTTTTTAGTCAATCTTATTGAATTTATTTATGGTTAAAGGGGCTTAAAGGCTCTGCAAGTTACTGCTTTATCATAATTTTAGGATAGTAGTTGCTTACATTATACCCTGTCATTTGTTAGATCTTATGATTCAAAGCTTAAGACAGAATTACTGAAAAGGAATTTCTCATCAGATCAAACACTAAGCATTATAAAAAGTAGCATAGGATTCAAAAATCTAATTCTTTTACCTGTGACCTATCACAATTTTAAAAGCCACGGTGGCTTAGTTAGTTAGAGCTTCGTTATGTTTATCGAAGATATTAAGTTCGAATCATGGCTTAACCGAAGATCCGTCGAAAACAATGGAGCCCGAAAGGGCACGTTAAATAGATCGTAGTCGCAATATCCTCCAAGTGAAAAAATACCTCTAGAGGAGGCAGGCTAACTATTTCGGGGTTTCCTGCTTGATGTCTATTTCTAAATTGCGAAGACTTCCACACATCAGTCTACTTTCACTAACTGGTAGACTCCAACTCTGGTGTAAGTACAGGTATGTACGCTGATGCAACACCATCTTAGATTGTTAACAGAATATTTAAAATCAAGCTTTTAAATAATTTAAATTGCAAACAAAATTCATGGTTAAGCTGCTGAACTGTAAAATTAAAAGTGATAAAATAAATATGAATTAAAATGAAGTAATGATAGTAATAAAAGTAAAATCAATGAAATTTCATTCTCTCTGATATTTCCCTGAGAGTTACAGATAAAAATAATAGATGAAGAAATCTCCTCAACATAACCAAATAGTCTAATGTATTAAAACTAACAGTTGAAAAATAATTGAATTCCAAAAATACTCAAAAAGAAATTTTGATAGATTAAAAAGTAGGTAATCGTAGAAAAATTTGAAAAATTATAAAAAACAAAATGATGTATTATTCCATAATTCCAAAAGAATCGCAAACAAATGAACAGAAAACTGAAGTGTCATAAATGCAAGAAATACAAACAATTTATGTGCTTTTTCAAAAGACATACGGAAGTAATACGTTTTCACATGTAAAGCAGTAGCACATGGAGCACTTCCATTTATCTATTAAGTATCAAGTAATTCATATTATAATTTTCTGTTTATGTGGTTTTTAACATACTAAATTTCAAGTGAGTACTTTTATATTTTTGAACTTTAAAGCCATTTTTTTATTGATATTTTACACGTGTCAGATTTTTTGCTTATCTATTAATCCTATTTTGGTGTTTAATAGTGACAAATTTTTAAACTATGATGACAAATTATACAAAAATATTCTAGAAAATAAAAATTCCCAGAGTTAAATCCCAGATGATTTGTTATTTTTTAATTTTTTCTTTGTTATTTTTATATTTTCAATTTTTTATCTGGTTTTTGTAAATATTAAATCAGAAATGAATACATTTAGGAGGCATTTTACATAAATAAATATATTTTGGCAAATTTTATATATATATATATATATATATATATATATATATACAATGAATTATATCTTCGCAAAACAATATATAATAAATTTGAAGTAAACGTAATTTTTTCTGAATTTAAGGAATATCATTTGTATATATATTATATAATGCTTTCCATTTTACTAATTTAATAGCTGATTTACGTAATTAAAAAATTAAAGTTTTTTCATTGAATACTTACCCCTTTTTGAGAGTTCTTTGTTAAGTGTTCTCTACTGCATCTGGAAATCTTCGAATCTTCAGAATTAACATCAACATAACCATTAGGTTTTCCCCTGGATTCTTTTCCAGAGAAATGAGGGTGCTTAGAGTTCAAAGAATTTTCTGTCAAAAATAATTTTCCAGACAAAAAATTAGATTCCGATTTTTTTTGTTTTTGGAAAAGCTTATAATACATTCATTTCCTGATATAAATTCATTGGAAGAGTAATTTATATAAAGCTTCATAAATGTAATGTTTATCCAAGTGTATTTGAAATTTATTTTCGTAATATTTTTAATTTTACAAGTAATAATTTGCATATTTTTTATATTTCATTCAATCATCTAAACATATGTATATATAGAGAGATACTTATAAATCTTAAATTTAATATGAAAAATCCAAATTAATAATAAATAAGAAATTAAAAAAAAAAAAATTTTATTTTCTCTTCAGGATTCAAGATGGTTTAAGAGCACTTCAATGCACACAGCAAATTTTAAAGAATTGAATATTGTGTGCATTGACCAACGTTCTTAAAGAGAATAATATAAATAAACAATAAATAAATACAATTATACATAAAATGATAAAAAGTTTAAAACTAGTTAATTTTAAATATAGTTAGAATATTAAAAAGTGTTGCCTTGCATTTTTTTCAAAATTTAAACACGTGCAAAATAAAGTGAAATCTTTTGGAAGTTTAAGCGAGAGTTTAAGAATAAACATGGTTTACATTAATGAAAGAATAAAATATAATTAAGTTAAGAATTGAATAATGATCTTGTAGTAATAGTTATTGTATTAAATTAATGGTATAAAAGCTTAATCAACTTATAAAAATTTTAATAGGGCAGTTTTAATACATAGCAAGTTAAATTTAGAAAGTAATAATTGCTTACAAAATTAGTTAAGTGAATGTGCTGCCATCTATGAGAAGAATTTTAACTAAAAGTAATAAGATTTAGATGAAATTTTCGTTGTCTCTAATTGAATACAAATTTTATGAGATAACTAAACTCCTGATAAATATTAAAGGAAAAAATATCTGCATGAAAATTTAGTTTGTACAACATTTTTAAATAAATAAAAAAATTAATTAAAAATAGTAATAATAAATGAATAATTTAATTATAATATGAAGTTCTTTATTAAAAAACCAAAATGCTATGCATCCAGATTTTAATTCATACAAATTGAACACTCAAACAATTAATTATAAATAAAGCAACACCTATCTTGAGTTGACCGAACCATTAGAGAACATCAGAAAAATTCCCTTCCTTTAAAAGAGTTCCTCTTATGGTAATTATTATTTAGTTTAAGTTTATCAAAAGTTTCAATTTAGTAAATAAATTAGGTACTCTATTATCGAGAAAATTTTAAATCATAAGGGATTTAATTATAAGTACGTTAAAAAATTCCTTAAGCAGTTCAATATTACATTTGATAAGTGTAAAGTTGATTGGTCTCATTAAAACCATGAGTAATGATCCTGTATCTTTAGTGAAGCAATGTCCAGAATGTCTAGAGTTATGTACTGGTGCACTTTGGAATTGACTGATAGTTTGGGTAAGAAAAATAGTCCTATCACTGTTGCCGTTCTTATTCTAATGAAGTAAATTTCAAAAATAAAAAAATTAAAATATTGAAAGAACTAGACGATTAACCAAAACTATTAGTGCAGAATCGGATTAAAGTTTGCTAATGATGTTCCTTGAAGTTTATGCTTAAAAACGAGTTTCGCCTTTAGAAAGGGAAAATAAAACATTAACAGCGCATAGAATATAGATATAACAAATAAATAATGATGTTGAAGGTAGTTGAAAGTCTTACAACATATATGAGAGAATAATTATAGATGTGGATTACTCAAAAACAAATGGGTACTCTTTTAAATTGATCACATGATAAGTATATATAATATAATATTCATTAAAATCAATTCATATACACTGAAATAAAAGAAGTTAAATTTACATAAATTTGAGATGAAACAACTAGTGTATATATAAATTGATGAACAATATTTTAACAAATTTTAAAATTAAGGAATGCTGTTTTACCTTTGGCCCCCTCCTTCGGCCATCCAAAATCCACGCTCTTGTCTTCGAGGGCCGGTTTGTCCCAGTTGAAGCTATTCAAAGCGGTCGGAGAGTTATTGTCGTCGCTGCTGCAATTACTGCACGGGCTCCACAAGTTGGCTCTCTCTTCATCTGGGACTCGCTTTGCTCCCTGAAGGAGGTTATTAGGTCTAGAGCCTTTATAATCCGGCCGAGAACACGTCCTACTCGAGTGTTCGCCCATACTGGCATCTGTGGACAAGACCCTCTTACTATTCATGGTGAAGTCGAACTTCCATGTCCTAACTACTAGTGGGCTTTGATTGGTGGCGGACGCTTAGTGTACCGTGCTTAACGTGGCTATTATCCTCATCTGATAATTGAATGTTACAAGTCCTTCATATTTTGGCGCGATTATATCGAATTTGTTCAATGTTTTTCTCTTACAGAATTTGAATTTTTTTCAAATCTGTTAGTCCTTTGTTAATGACTAGAATAAGTGTTATGAACTCAAAACTGATAGCAGCAACACTTTCTCAAATCTTCTAATTTGTATTCTTGGTAAAATTATTTTTTACGTTATACCACCAGTTAATAAATTCAAAGTAAATTATTTCATAACAATTTATGTAATAATAAAAGGACTCACATAGAAGACTAGTTATATAATGATCATTCAGCTATACATAGAGATAGATATTTCGTAAATTTACACAATACGTATCACAAGTACATGTTTTACAAAAAAAGTGCATATATCACAGAGCTTAAGATTCTTAAATGATTTTTTTTATGTACATAAAGTGTCATATAATAGATCTTAATCTTAATCGAATGATATTTTAAGCTGAAATACTAAAATTAAGTATATTCTTTATTTCACACACAGAATGTTAGTTATTTATTTCATTGACTACTCAGTCGATGTTAAAATAATTCAGGAAAGTTCATTTTGCAATCATTTGCATTTCTATTAGATTTGATTGAGATAATTATGGTTTTATGAGAAGTCAGATTTCATTATTTCTGAAAATAAAAGAAAAAGTAAATTTCATTTAATAAATAATTGGAACAAATTGATATAAAACACAAGTAATAAACTAAAATCACCAACTAACTAAATAAGTGATGATTTATAAATAAATTCTGTATGTAACATGTTAAACTTATTAAGACAAGGAAATGTTCCATCATTTCCTGAAATAAAACGCGATAGAAGAATAAAATCTGATAGAAGAATAAAATATCATTGAAAAATGTGTAACTAATCTAAAAGCATTTAACAAAGTATATTTAAATGCATATATTGAGAATAAGATCAAATAGTGATTAAGTTTCTGAGCATACAAATGAAAGTTAAGAAAAACACTGCTGTTGAGAATTTAATATTAAAGTAACTGAGGAATTTTTTTAAAACTTAATCACGTATTATTTTTATCTTATACTTGTTTAGTGATACAATGACAGAGCAAAACTTAACGTCTTCATATTAAAAATTGTTCGGATTTAGACCTCAATCAATCACAGTTGATATTCTACTTGGAATAGGCTTAGCCAATGGCTGATAACGCTTTTGAAGCGTATCATTCCATGTTGATATGATGATAATTAGAAGCTGTGTTAGATTTCTAAGCTTTAAAGTGATCTTATGATCTCATCTCATAAGTACTCATTAAGACTGAAATTACAGGACAGAGCTTGTCATGAAAGCATTATAAACTGTAAATGAGGCTCTTCCAATGAGTTTGAGATTGATTGAGATCAAGCTCTACGGTATTGTCTTGCTGAAACTGATAATCTTTTTGAGAGGAGTGTATAACCATAACTGAGTAAATGTGCGTGGCAGTGATAATGAGATAATTCTTGTTGCATAGAATTATGTTCATAAGTTATAAAAAACTCAAATTATTATAGAAAGGCATTTTTTATGCCAATTCTTTCAACACTAAAATGAAGTCGAAAAGGAAACCGATCTGTGTCGTATTTTTTCCTTCCATCTATATGGTTGAATGGGAAACAAGATTTAGTAAATCAACTAGTTTATCATCTTTCTTAAACTTATAACGAATAATTATATTTTTAAAATTTTAATAGCATTCTTTACAGTCTCCTGCTGTAAAAGCTCGTCTTTTGCTAAGTCCGTTTTGTGATACATTGAGATTTGCTGTATGATACACTTTTGTTTAATTTAGCAGTAAAATTTGTTATAATGTTGTCTTTGTATTGCTATGTCTCTTTCTCTTGCCTTTGTCTCTTTTTCTAACATTTTCAACCTAAATCTTTATATTAGGAATTGTTTTCTCAATTGCCGTTCTCATACTATGAGATACAGTCTTGCGAGATAAGCCTAAAAATATTCAATGTCTTAGAAACACTAGACCTATCTTTCCTAGCATTGACAATTATTATCTATATAAAATTATTTAAAGTTTTCGTCTTATACATTTTGACTCTAACTTCCATGATAACTCTATTGTCCTAAGTAGAAGGTTCCTTATAAATGGAATTCTGCGATGTTATGCCATTGTAGGACTGATTTATTTTCAAATAAGCTATGTTTTTAATTTTTTTGATCACTTATTCTACTGATAATATTTCTTTTTATGCACTGCACTCTTGATACTTTAATGCTTTTGTTACCTTTGTTTTGTACTTTTGATGATGATAATTGATATGATTTTTTTAACCAATAACTAAATCATGACTAAAATATCACTAAAATACACACACACACACATACACAATTTAATAATAAATTCATTCATCCATTTAGAGTTCAGTAAATACTTGTTTAGAAATAATTGAAATGGAATATGGATTATATCAAAATAAAGAAAATAATTGTTCAAAAAGAAAATTAGAAGAAACTGTAATCATATATTTATTAGAATTCACATTTTATTTATATAAAATTATTTTTATATACATATATATGTTATACAAATTAACCAATTAAAATTATTAATTGTTTAATTTGTATAACATTTATGTTCGAATTACATTCAAATAAAAATTAATTAATGAATTTATTTATTAATTAGTTAATTTGATTTAATAAATATTAGCTCGTAAATTTCATTTATCAAATTTTATAATTTGTAAATTGATGAAATGGACTATTTCATGCGTTATGCATAGTTAAGTAATTAATGAAAGTTCATTTATGAAGTTATATATTATAGTCCATTAAATATTTGTCCCAGGCCTTTTAAAACTTTTTCAAATTATATAGAGAATATTTTTCACTATGAATTAGACATTACTATTTTGTATGAAAATCATAATTTTAAACACAAATTTATTATATTTGTTAAAAAAAATGTAATAAAAATCGCATGCTTTGTGGATGAAGAACTGATGTACATTATATCTAAATTAAAAATGTGGCTATGATGCTCATAAGATGGTGTCATTAAATAATGAACTTTTTATAAATAAGAAAATTTATAAAAAGACAAGAATTAACTCTTAATATCAAAACATTCGAGTGGATGCGCTCCTTTGCATACAATAACTATTTTATACTATGGTTAAATACAAGTGAAATATAATTTGATCATTGTGATTAGTTTTTATTTGCATGATAATATGAGAGTAAATATTTTATTAAGGCAGGAAAATTCTTCATTTGTTGCTTATTAGTATAATAGTAACTTATATAACCTATATAACTGATTCTAAGAGATGGAAATCTTTCAATAAGAGAAAAAATGTGTTTCACATTTTTATGTACAAAAATGTTTTTATTAATTTAATCATGCATCTTTTATTTAACCATTTTATTTATAGAAGAGCCACCCAGCCTGACTAGTGGTCAGCGTGCCTGACAGCGGATAGGGAGGTCAAGGGTTTGAATTCCGGTTCAAGCATGGATGTACTTTCTCTTTGTCCTGTTTTTATCCTTTCCTTATATGAATAGTTGCCTACCCTTTAAACGGGTACCTATGGCATGTGTGTACTGAGGAAGTCGGACTCCACACCAAATTATAGTTCAGTTGGAAAAGTGGAACAGCGCACCCCATATTGTCATCCTGGTAGGCACTCGAAAAAAAAATTATAGAATAAATGCTAAGTATAATATAACAGAATTAAGCATTAATAGATCAAGAATCAATTTCTGGGGAATTCGAGATTTTTGACAAATGTAGAAAAAGTAACTTAGCTTAAAGTAACGAAACCTTGTGATAGATCACTAAACTAAATATTTACTTCAAATTTTCTATTGAATGTTTTGTAATATTTATTAAAACTCTGCGATTTCCTTTTTATTGAAATGATATTTTAAAAGATAGTTTAGTAAAACATCATACCACGATTATAAATATAATCATAGTTAAAGAATATAATTACAATACAGACAGCTAAAAAAAGTAGACATATTAGAAAACATAAGAAAAGGAATTAGTTTATATAGAAAACGATTATATTGTCATAATTCTGTTGTTCTAACACTATTAAATGCAGATTTTTTATATTTTTTTATTGAAAAAGCGCTTCTATGCGTATTATAAGAGTTTACTTTTCACTTGCTTAAATGAGTTGTTTGTGACTATATCTATGACATTTATTTTCCATGAAAATCAAACAAAAATTTGTTTCATTCACATTATAAAATGCTGAGTTTGACAATTAAAATAAAACAAAATTACAAAGATAATTTACTACACCCTTTTCACAATTTCTGATAGTTCTAAGTATTATTTTTTTTATATTTAATTCACAAGCTTATAACTGTTTCAAGAAAAATCACTTAAAATACAGTAAAAGTTGTAAAGTACTTTGCAGTATCAAATGCAAGAAAAGGAAAAATTCCTAGCTTAACATTTATTTAATAATCTTGAAACTGTCTTTTACGAAATTATCGTTTTCTGAGAAAGAAACATGAGATAGGGAGTGTGCAATAAAAAGAATAAAAACGTTAGTTTTTTTTTCTTGGCAAAAGGGAAGACACAAAATAAAGATTAGTCTTGAGGATAACAAGATAAAGAACAAATTTACCGCAAGTTCGGTGGAAGCTTTTGGAATTTGCGAGAAAATTGTTTTTATTTTGATCAAAATTGCTTTCTGCTATAAAATTAGGTTTTATTTTTCACTGAACATTGTTGAATCCTAGGAATTTATGTCTTAGCTACACTTTAATAATGCTTTTTAAAGATGATTTTGATTTTCATGTTAATACATTTGCTCTTCTTAAATTAATAATATGCAAAAAATTAAATAATTAACCAATGTTCTTTTAAAAATTAAAAGATTAACTGAATTTCAAAGACATGGATACTTGTTCCCTGAATAGTTTAAATACTCACATCCAATTCAAAATTTTCAATTGTAAAATAAAGGTGAATGATTCATGCCTTGAAACTATGTATTTGAATTTATTGATATAATAATATATTTACATCATTTTTATAACTTGTCTTGAATATTCATTCACTACAATTTTATAATATTTAAATTAAAGCTTTAATTAATAACTAATGATTTAAAAAGTTTTATGAATGGATTGCAACTAGACAGAATTTTAACTTAAAATGATTGATTTTTATAAACGTTATTCCCAATTATCTTTTATTGGAAAAATTCTCATCAAAAATTAAAATAAAGTTATTAAAAAGATTTTTAAATACTTCTTTAAATAGAAATTGATGCTTTTAATATATAATTTAATTGATTATCATAATATTTGGATACGAAAATAAAATCGAATCACATTACAACTTTCTCTTTTAAATTTTTCTCTAAATTATATATTAAAACCAGTATTTATGGTTTTAATTGAGAAGTTTTGTTTCTGAATATATTTTTACTGAAACCATTTTTTCCCTTTTTTTGAGATGATTATTCCTGAAATTAACAATTTATTTAATTTTACATAATGGAATTTCTAAAACTTAAAATCAGATAAATGACATAGTTTCAGTTTCTTCATCATATTTTATAAAAATGAAATATATGTATATTTTACCAAATAGAATAAAAGATAAATAAAACTGATTTAAGTATAATTGTTTTCAAAATAGAGTAAACTGATAAAATAGTTAAAAAATTATTGAATCATGTAATATTTTAACCACCAAATTAAAAATCCCAAACTATTATATATCGCATTTAATTGTTTATATTCACATAATCAATTCGTTTTTTTCTGGAAAATTTTGAAAAAATATGAATGAAAAGGATTTTATATTATGAAATTATGGTTTTAAATAGGATTAAAAATTGCTTTTTCCGTACTGATCTCGAAATTTTAATGGTTTTAAGAACGCATACAATTTGTTAAAGATGCTATTTACCCCTATCATCGTTTTATTACACAGTCAACGATATTATTTTCAAGATAATTTTTCCGAATAACGGTAATAATGGAAAACTGGTAAAAATGAAAAAAAAAACATACTTATACTTGTTTGAAAATAGTATTTTATTAATTTTGTTCCATATAAATTGGACGTTCTAATAGATAACGTGTGTGGTGTGTTTAAATAATCCCAAAATTTTATTAACCTTCTCGTGTGAAGCTGTTAAATACATTAATCAATTGGGAGAGTTTTTAAGTAAGGCTTATTACTCATTTGCTTTTATTTAATTCTTGAGAATGGTATAACTAAGCCTGACTTTGTTATAAAATACCGATTGTATTATATTGGTAAAAATAGATTTCATTTGAGATTTTATAAAGAAAATTAAGTTTTAACTAGTGAAAAATGAAAATTTAGCATACATTTGAAATTTTTACTTCATACTGAATGTTTTCGAGTGTCATGTGATAGTAAAACAAACCGCCCTCAATGCAAATACTGATAAAATGAAATTTAACAGTTAATTTTAATTATAATTTTAAATGATTCTTAATATTTTTAAGATTTAACAGCATCATTAATATATAACCTTCCTGAAATATTGAAAATTGAGTGTGGTTTTATGAAGCACTTATTCTTATAGAAATTAATTCATGTTAATTGTTAATAGTGTGTATATTGCATAGCATCTTCATTTTAAAAGTGCTTAAATACGCTTTCGAATTTGTAGTAAAGTTAATTTAAAGCCTTATGTGGAATATCTTATACCCGCCAATTTTAAGTTGAAGAAACATTGGTATCTTGTAGGATATTAAATATTAATTAGTTATAAGTAAAAAGTTTTTACTAAATTTATCCTAAATTACGCGATGTGGCATTTTTTTAAAATGGAATTACTTCAAAGTAACTTCCGTCCATATGTTACTATAATCGGATATATTGAGGACATTAAATTGACCTGTGATAGGATAACCAGCAAAATAACTGGAAGTTTCGATATTATTGACTGTAAAAATCCATAGAAACAAATACTCCCCCCCCCACTTATCAAATTAAAATAATTCAAAGACAAAGCTTAATCTTCCATTAATCCACAAATTCTTCAATATTTCTTCACAAAATATTTTGTATAAGGTAAATAATGGTACATAAAAGTTTGTAATTAATAAATTAGACTTCAACATTTTCATGTTGAAATCTAATTTCTGAAGGAAAAAAAGCTGCATTTTAAAATATTTTTATTTTCCTTAAGTTTTTTTTATTAAAAACTATTTTTTTAACATTTCACATCAGTACAAAGTAAAAATAACAAAATATAAAAAAATATTATATTTTTTTATAAAATGTGTTTTCGGAACAAAATAATTTTTTTTTTTTATAAATCAATATAAAAGTTTGAAGTTTTAAAATTTTTTTTTAAAATTGATTTAGATTTGATAATTTGCAGATATTACTGATAACTGAATTTGAAGTCTGCTAAATTGATATCTCTTCCTTTTTCAAATATCTTAGCCTATCATAACGAAAATAACATTATTACAGATTAATGTCTACCACATGATTATTATTAACCTTTAATTATAAGTTCTACATTAATTTTTTAAGTTAATGCAAAGATTCTTGCTTAAAAATCAATAAAATTGATTTAGAAATGAATTTATCATACGAAATTACTTACTGCGCTTATGAAAATTCTTCTGAATTATATGTAATAAAAAACTGCATTTTAATAATAATAAACCGCATTTTAATAATAATGAAAAACTTAAAATATTTTAGCAATTTTATATTTTAATATTAAAAATAAATATTTTTTTGGTTCAATCATATAGTTTTGTTATTCACATTTAAGTTTTTCCAAATGATGTACCATATACAATGTACCATTTTACAGTCTGCTGCAGACCTCGACAAAATTGTCTTTTATTTTAATGCTCTTTGCGTTGTCCATCCTACCATCTGGTCTGAATGGGAATCGATGTATTCCGACTCCGTGTACTGTAACCCAATCCTTTCTCTGTCCTTTTCATAACCAGGCAATTTATCAGATGATTTCTGTGAATAGGCTACCAGATCACGAAATCTACTGTCTCCTCCCTAATTCCATGACTCGAAGGGGCTCTTTGGAGTGTCAGATGGATCTGAATCCAAAAGGCTCTTCTGCGCTGTACCGAAGCGTTGGGCGATTATATGATGAATTCCTTTCCCTTTCACTTCAAGTACTGGCTAGTGGTGATTCAAAGGCAGTCATTATTCAATGGAAACAATAGCGGAAGGTCTTTACGAGGAACTTGGAAAATAGTTTGAAGTATTTAAGGCTGGTGGTCTCATTTTACTAGGAGAGTTACTTGTGATTTTGTTAGATTAATTAAGAAGTCGTGCGAGATATTGCTTAGGCTTTGAGACACATGTATTTTAAGCTGGTGTATAAATCTTTTTCTAATGAATTTCATTTTTAAAAGGATTAAATCAAAACATATTTGAAATCATTGTGCCAAGTAGTATGATCATGTTTTTCAAAGATTCCAAAATCAATTCTAACCATTATTATAGTATCTTCTGTATGCATATTTGTCGAGATAAATACTGAGAATTTTCTAGGTTTTCTCCCTTCTGATATGTGAATATAGACTGCTATTTATTTTATAACTTGGGGAACTTGAATTCCTATATTTACATTGCGCGTTGATGGTAAATTGCTAAAATCTAAGATTTTTCTATTTGCATTGTAGGATAATATAAATGCACACAACACACATACAAAGGGAGAATAATTATATTTATTATTATAATAATTATATTTATTATTGTTAATTTTTATTATTAATATGCTTTAACAAACCTGTGGTAAGAAAACATTTTTATATATCATAGAATTAATACATGAGTCTACGATAGTCTGGTTAGGAAAGGTATTTTCACAACCGGAAAGTTGTGAGTTCTACATCGACATATCGAATGGTACCTCAAGTTCACGAATGGCAGCTGAAGAACATAAAATAAGAAGTAGTTACAGTGTACGATAAGTGAAACGATATCTTTGGGGAGTGGTAGTCAAATATGGGGGTTTTCTATATATTCACTGCTCCTAAATTATTAACGGCCGTATTTACCAACCAGAATTAAACGAGGTTTCAGGGTAAAGGGCGAGTTAAGTCATGAAACGTTATTAATCACGTCAAAAACAGCGATAACTCGCCTATATGGATCCCTAGAATAAGAATAATCAAACTATTCACTAGATATAAAAACTAGAATAACCATACGATTTCGAAGTGTATGTAGTCATTGTAGCGCCGAGTCAGCAAGCAATGGCAGACTTAAGAGATATGTTTGTTGACATTGATGTGCAAGATTGCTAGCCAATCAGAAGCCGTCTTACATGTCGTGTTCTGTTAACTCCAAAGTTGTTTTACACGGGAATTTTCCCGCTTTGTGAATAAGAATCAGCGAGTCATACTAAAGTTGAGTTATATCCGAGTTAGGCTACACTCAAGTTAACCGTGTTTGGTGAATACGGCCGTTAGACTCACCAACTGAATGTCCTAATATACAATATGACATTAGTATAGTACCTTGTGCCAAAAAGCAGAGTCTGATGGTTTCATAGCTAAATTTTCTGAGCATTTGAAATAAGTAAAAAGAATGAACACGTAATATTTTAAATAAATTTAAATGTAATTTTAAATATTTGTAGAAATATGAAGAAAATGTTATCCTACATATTCCGATTTTATAAGGCATAAAATTGCCATTAAAAGCCTCAAATGATTGATTTCAAATATTTTAAGCTTCAGAAAATTTTAGTATTAGATTTAATAATCATGAATATTTTACTTGAATTAAGATAGTTCCAAGGTATAATTTTTACTTTCTAATAAAAATTATACTGAACTTTTCTGTTCAGTATCAGATAGAAAGTAGGAATCTTTTACCTTTCTATGTTTGTCATAAAATAAAATTTAAAAAATTTAGATTAAAATGTTTCATTTAAATATGTGTGTATTTACTCTGAATACATGTCACATTTATAATGAATATGAAGAGCAACTATTCATGATTTTAAGTAATGATCATGAAGTAATGAACTGCTTATAATAAGAGTTTAAGTAAATCTGCTTAAGAAATTATTTAATATCACAGTTTTTCCATAAAATAGTTTGAGATTAATCAAGAATGATGATATTTTAGAAATATTTTTCTTAAAACATTAAAATGGAGTGAATATTATCATATTTCAAATGTAGATTTTGATTATGTAAAAAATGAGATTTTCTTCTTGATTTTAAAATTTCTGATTATCTAACAAAATAATAAGATACAAAACAAAAATTGATTCCGAGAAAGTCAAACTATGTGAAATTAAAAGTTCGAAAATATAAAATCAAGAACGTTTCCATCTTAAGAGACATGAAATCCATACGCATATAAAAATTTTAATCGAAATGAAACCAGTGCGTTGGATAATATTACTCTGTCTTATTTTTTGCATCAACTTTAAAGGAAATTCTATTTTTAATTTATTTCAAGCTTTGAATTAAATTGGAGAAAATACAATTGAAATATGCGAATATTGACTCCGTTTACTTAGAAGTTTGAAACTGTACATTTAATTATATTCGCTTTGAGAAATAATCCAAGAAAAATTTGATTTTTAATTTTTAAAACTTAAAAATGTTAGATTGTGTTTTGAAAAGCAATTATTTTTTTATGAAAAGTAAGACTTTTAACCGAGAAATTAATTCTCTTTCTTTGATGTAATTCTCTTTAAGATACAAATGACGCTCTTAGCAGCTGGTAAATACTTTAAAATGAAATATAAAAAATACAATCATTTAACAAATTTGATCTCTTATGCTTTCTATAATCCTCTTATAGCTTTTATTAATATTTAATTGCTCTTTTTATATTTATTTTAAAACAAAATCTGATAACAAAATAGCAAATTCCATATAAAACTACCTTTCAGAAAATTTCTGTGATTTAAAAATTTAACAAAGGTTATTTTTCAGAGGATTAAATTTAATTTGGTTTTTAATTTACAGCATAAAATTTTAATTCAATAACACAAAGTTCTGTGTTGTTTATTCATTACTTCAGTTTTGAAATATGTTTTCAAGTTTTTAAGTAAAATTGATGTTATCAAGTATAGTGAGTTTTTTATGTCCAGTAAAAATAATTAATTAAAGAAAATAACAGTTAATTTCAGTCTTGATAATTTTTCCTTTATTTTAACCAAATTTCAAACTATCAAATACACACACATATCAATAAACTTTTTAAACTTGCTATGTAATATTTATTCTTACACTTGTATCTATGCCTATACTTGTAATCATCAATTGTTTATTTTATGATTTTTATTCACATAAGCAAATATTTTTTTCAAAATATTCAAATATTGCTTATAATTAATGTTAAAATGAATAAAAATATTTGCTTGTCAAATTCTTTTAAATTAATAGAAATTTGGTTATAGTTTTAAGTTCCAATAATTATCTTAATTTCATATGAGTGTTAAACTGAAACTCAAATATGATCAAGCATGTTATATTCCTATTAAATTTAATCTGAGTTTTGAAAGTTTGTTTTAAATACAATAAATTCTTAGAATAAACTTAGCCTACTATCTTTGACTTCAATACCCATCAAAAAATTATTTTTTTTCTTAATTCAAGTTTTATCTGTATGCTGTTGAGTTCCTCTATAGTTATTAGATCTGAATATCATTAAAAAATATTTTTCTTTTAAAAATGTAATAATTATAAAGTTAAGAATTAAGATCTTATTTATTTTTGTTTTCTTTGATGTATTTTATCTAATTCCTATATTTAAATTTAGTCATTTAAATAGAGGTGCTTAATTATATATAGTATACTAATGGCCACTCAAAATGCAAAATCCAGAAAGAATCATGCAAATCACGTGATGTTAACACCTTGCGTTTGAGGGTTACACCAAGTTTATGAGGGTCTTCATTATGTTGGTTATACGAAGTTGAGAGGGTATATGGCTGATGTGCAAAATTGAAGATACTAGACAGACGAGATGCTTGATGGAGATCTTATGTAGTTATTGGCTGTTATGGGGCAATCGAAGATGTAATGTGTTGATGAACCCTTACCACATGAACACATGGAGGTTAAACTTCTACCAAATCATTTCTAATATGAGAAGGAAATGAAATACTTGAGGTATAGGTTAAAGTTGAAATAATTGGTGGATACTTTAGGAAGAAGAATATGCAACACTAGGATGGCTAGATTCGAGTATGGAGACATCGTTGTGAGAAACTCCCAAACTGTTGCTTTAGGAATCGTCACACTGTTCCTGCACCAGCTGTGATGGCATGGGGAGTATTGGATTTCAATCCTGCAACCCTCTAGTATTTATTACCAGTACAATGAACAGTCAGCGCTACACATCTGTGATGAGCCCCTTATTTTTTCGATAAATTCAATGATTGGCATGAGAAATATTCCGACAGAATTATATACGAACATACATGGTATGCATAGTTCAAGAGTTCCTTATTCATTAAATTGAATTGCTGAATTGACATACGTTCTATCGATTTATCATCAATCAAAATAATATGGTCCATGCTTACACAACTACTAACTGCGATGCACCACTTGCTGTTATACCAAATCAACTTATCATTATGTAGAAGCTGAATGGATTGCTGTTCCTCCCCAAGGATACATCCAATGGGTCTTTGATTCAATGCCAAAGCATGTGGCAATGGTTATAGGCAACAACGGCGGCTGCACTAACTATTAATTACTGATTTTGTCTTCATACGGGCTTCACAAGATTTATTTTCAATTTTATTACTGCACAGCGTGTTATTGCCAAATAGGTTTTACTCTGCTAATTCTTGTGTTGCATTTTGAGAGACCAGCAGTTTATTATAATATCAGAGATTCATGCTTAATTCAATAAATTAGAAACGCTTAACTCTCCAGTAATTTAACAGTAAATTTAATTCACCTTGAGTGGGCAACAATTTGTAGCTATTACAAGAAATTATTGAATAATATTAAATGAATTAAATTATTGAGTTTTAATTAGATAATTATTCCTAACATGTTTTAGTTGAGTTTTATTATAATTAAATTCTTTTTTCTTTTGAAAATTCGTGCACAGAAGATTCATGATGTTTGCAAACAAAGTAGGCGCAGTAAGTAAATTTCAGCCATGCAATTAATGAATCAATCAGTGAGATCATGTCAATGAAAAGGCTCATTGAAATGATAAGTTTATTCTTTTCAACGTTGAATGAGTTCTAAAGATATATATTTATAAATATCAAAAATAAAAGTCTCCTATCTATGATTAAAAAATAGCAATGAATTCCTTATTAAATGATACTCATACTAGATGAAGATTATTCACGTAGAAATGAAATATTGAAACCACTTCTGCATTTCAGTGTATATCGTATATAACTTAAAAAATTTGTGAGGTGGGAATTCTTTTAATTAGTAAAAATAATTGCTTTATGCGAATTAGTCATTTGGAATGCAAATAATACTGTAAAACTGCCTTGTAATTTTTTATTTTGTTCAAGTGATTAAAATAAGCAAATCAATCTTAAAATTCAAAAGTATTATTGGCGAAAATTAATTATTTTCCTTTTTAAATTAATGTACAAAAGAGCATCGTGTAAAATATTTTTTAGTCAGAACTTGCATTGTTTATTAATGCGATATTACATTTAGGTATTCCCTTCAAGCATGTTATTTAAATTAGGTGTTTTTTGAAGCAAAAATCTAATTAGTGTAACAACGAATTTATCGAAATAACTGTTGTCACCAATAGATATTTGTATAAACATCAGCGTGTAATTTATCTAATTAAATCTTTATTTGCTGATCCAAAGATAACATAATTTGATTTAAGGAAGATGAATGTAATTTATTATTATTCTCTAGCTCTTCTCCATTCTTCTTTACTTTCTTGTAAGTGATTTGGTTTTAAAAAAGGATTTCTTAATTACAAATGAGGGTTATTTTCTTAAAATTCTTATCAGAAGAAAT
>JAPDSC010009459.1:0-13158 GCA_026290005.1 Latrodectus geometricus | reverse complement strand
CATACAGTAAATCAAAGTCTTGTTTCAGCGATTAGCTATAATAAAAGATTAAAGACTAAATTGTAAAAAATGAAGAAAAAAAAATCTGAACTTTCTTTATATTGGACTGACTGTTTAAAAATGAAAATTGTCAACAATTTCCATATGAAAATGAAAATTGTTGACTGACTGTTATAATAGATTAATATTTTTGATTTGGTCTGTTGGTACTAAAAAGTTAAAATGAATAACTATGTCACTGTGAATTTTATGATTTTTCCTGAATGGTTATATTGGTAATTTTTTTGATGTCCTTATCATTAAAAATTGTTTAACATGATTTTCACAGCTAGAGCAATAAACTACCAAGTCATTTTATAAAGTAAACACAGAATGATAAACACTTTCATTTTTACCATAGATTTTCCAAATTCAAGGAACCATATGAAATAATATTATTCAGTTTAAAATAGTAGAAAAATTTGGTACAGTTCTTTGATATTACTAAAAATTGTACATTTTAAATTAAATTATCATCATTTGTTCACAAAACTTAGTTAAGCACCATAGTTTATTTTTTGACAGAAATTGCATAGCAATTTCTTCAATGATTGATTGCTAGAACATATTAAAATAGAATAAAAAATTTTGATAATTTTTGTTTTGCCAAGGAGTTAGAAAGATGCTGTTTTGTTTTTCTTGGGAAAAATGTACAGACAAAAATATACATAAATCAATATGAAATGAAAATCTGTGAAGGCGTATGAGTTATGATTCATCATTACCTATTGTCTTACCATTAGTAGTTCATCTAGTAAAATTCTTGCAAAAAACATAATATTTTTAATTCCATATTGAATGGAACTGCAGAGATTTGGAAGCCACAAATAATATTTGAATAGTTCTAAATTAGAATCATTTTGGGAATGTCAAATATTAAATAACCCATGGAAACAAGAAATATAGTATCATGAAAATGATCGTAGTTCATAACTTTAACCAAATATTGAATTGGATTTTATAAATTTTAAAAGTATAATTTAATAATCACATGATATATTAAGCTGTTCCATGTCACTTGCATGGATGTTATTATAAGAAACTATCAATTAAAAATTCTATGTTAATTTATTATCCTTATATATTAATGACTTTTTGAGTAAAAATCATAACCAATTAAAATGCTTATATATTATTGTATTTATGATTAATAAATCCTATTTAGTCAAAATAAGTAACCATTTAAAGTATTTTTCATTTTTAGAATTCAGTGTTGCAAACAACACATATTTATTTAATATTTGTATTTTTCTTTTAGGGTTGCAATATTTTTAAACTTATTTGCAATTCTAAAGGGCTAAGTGATGGTCAGGTTGATAAGGAAAGAGATATTATGTATATGTTAGTTGATTATGGATTTGATCTTGAGGAAACTGATGAGGTAAACCAATATAGAAGAACTTGACTAAATATTTTAGATATTTACTTATGTATGTCTAATATTCATACACAAAATATTTCACTCTTATATATTATTTTGCTGTATGAAAAAAATAATAAGATTATTTTGAACACTTAAATGTTAATAAAGATTATGTATTGATATTAGCTTCCTGAGTTATTGTATATATGTATTTTGCCACTATTATCTGACATGGTAAATTCACTATAAATGACAAAAATTCATCTAGTTTTCAGATAAAACTTGGCTTTCTTTTGTTATGGTATTTGTTGTTCTTTTATTAAAACCTGCTAGTCAAAATAATTGTTGTATTATTAACGAAAATAATTGTTTTTAATCATGCAACAATTATTTAATAGTAATTATTTAAAATAATTGTTTTTCATGTGCAACATCATTCGAATCATAGATTGACAAGTTTATTGTGCCTAAAATGTCAATTTTATAAGGTGATTCCAAGGTATTATAATCATTCCTTGCTAAAAAACATGATATTTGCATGTGAAATTATTGATTACACTTTGTATTGACTGTAAGACAGGACAATTTCTCCCAATTAGCATAAAGTTAATTGGGAGAAATTCTTTACAAACTACTTAAAAAAAATGGTATTTCAACATTAGTAATGCAATTATTTATCTACAATTCAAAGGATTTTCGTTTCTTCAATAAAAATGTTTATCCAAGTTTCACAATCATCAAATTAAAATTTTTTTTAAAAAAATTGAAAAAAATCAGTAATAATAAATAAAAGCAAACAACAGATGCATAAATATGTGTTTGCATCAAAATTTTAGTTCGTTAATAGAAATTAAAATTATTGTGTCTTTGGAACCCTGGGCATCAGAGACCAACTTGTTTGTAATGTCAAAAGTGCTCATAAATTAGAAATTCATAAAATGTAAACATCTACTTTATTTTCTTTTAATTTAGAAATGATTAATAATTTTTCATTTATAAATAATTAAATAATTAAGACAAAAAAACAATGAATAATATAATGTATTATTTTAATTTATTTTTTAAAATTAACAACTAAAATGTATTCTTATTGAAATTAAAAGATTCTAGTTTTAGAAATTACACATTAAAACATTCTAATTTTGAAATAATTAATTTGGTTTTTGGTGAACATTTTTTGATTTACATGTTTAGTTATTACTAGACGTGATAATTTATTATAATAGTGGCTTTTTATTTTGAAAATGGAAAATATTCTTTGCCCTTTTTACTATAAAAAAAAACATTACTATAAATGTTTATAAAAATTTTAAATGCTTTTAAATTTGCGCATGTTTTTTAATTGAAATAACTAGGCTGAGAAATAGCACCAGTCATTGACTTGTCAATAAAATGATTTGTCAAAAAATGACAAGTCATTTATTTGGTTTAAAAAACTCAAATATAGATAATGATTCAAAATTATGATCTCCAACATTCAATATAAATATTTCTTCAATGTGGAAAAAATAATGAATAAACCACAAAAAAGTTAAGAATTCATATAGAGATTTTTGCTTTTTTGAAATATAGTAATAAAATATTTTTTCCTAATCATTGAAAGAACTTTCCAGATTTTCTGATCTTTGCTATCAATAGTAAACAAGAGATTAGGAATCACAGAACTCAACTTAAACATAACCCTGGTAATGTTCTCAAGTTATTATAAGTTTATTTAATAAGACTCATCAAAATGTTGGAAAAAAATGATTTGATTTGCTAAAATATTTATTTTTTGTATATTATAAATTCCTGTAAAAAAACTAATGTCATGATTTCCAGCAAGTTTTAGCTTGTTGCTGGAAACAATTAGCAATTACAGTAATTGAAATTCATAGAGAGATCTTTGGTAGTTAGAATACCTTTTCAAAGTAAGAAGAATTTTGAGAATTCTTCTGAATTTAAAAGTAGTTCTAAATTGAAGTTGGGGAAAAATAAATTTGTAAATATTTTATTAAAAATTAAATTTGAATCATGAAAAAATAAGTAATTAGAATACATGAAAAATTCCATAAAGTATTTAGTATGAATTAAAGAGTGTGAAAAAAAATTGAAGATTTTGAAAAGAAAACAATATGGTATTTTAAAAAAATTCAAGAAATATTTACAATGAATTAAACAAAAAAAATTACCATTTGCATTCATTAAACTTTGTGGAGCCTTTTATGGTAATTTGGAGGTATCAAAATGCTCCATAAATCCACTATTTCCAAATATTATACTGATATCGCAGAAAAATGCATTTATTAAGAATAATTGTTACTATGCATTTAAAATAGCATTCTTTTATATAATATAATTCTTTTTTGATGCGACTTTGTGATTAAGCTAAAAAAATAAAAATAAGAGGGCACTCATTGGAAAGTGTGTAATTAATTTTACACCACTAGAGCTTAAATTTATTTGATACATTTTTAGAAATATGTTTAGCGTTTTTAAACAAGAAATATCAGTCTGTTAGTTTACAATGATTGATTTTGTGCATAATTGTTAATATTGAAAATATGTAAAAAAATCTAGTAATGATGAAATTATTAAAAAAATAGTCTATTTTCTGTTTCTAAAAAATACTCAATTTCAAGCAAGTTTTTTATTTATTTATTTTTATATGATTGAAAGTAAAAGTACATTGATTAGTAATATAAGATAGTAGGCTGAAGAACATTTTCTTGTTCAGTTTCCTAGTTAAAATATTCAAAAATGGAATTAGTGTTATATCTCATCATTTTATTGTAACTAAGAATGCCTTTATATGTACTTTATGCAATTACTTTAAAAGACACCAAAATTTTATGAAATGCGGTTTGTATGTTAAGTAGGATCACTTGCAGTGTATTTGAATCTCAAAATTATAAAATGTTTAGTTAAATTATAAAATGTTGTTAAAAAGGTCTGAAAGCTTGGCCTCTTTTTAAAACTTCTGATGAACTCATGGTAGTGTTTTCTCCATCCATATAAAATAGTTCATAAAAAGAGCTGTTTTTTTAAGAATTAAATTCTGTTCATATATTTTTAATTTTGCTCATTAACTTCAATAATTCCTTTTGTGTAATTTTTTTGCTGGTTTTCAACTTGATTGTTAAGCGTTTTAATATATATTTTGATTGATTGATTTGAGATAATTTATTTTTTTAATAAAAATATAATTTTCATTATTAGAAAGGAAATACATGCCTTTTTTATGCAGTTTGTGGCAATGATACAGATTTGTGTGAGATTCTACTACAATGTGGTGCTGATATGTGGTCAAATACTGAGGTAAAATATGTTCAATTTCAATAAAATAAATTTTCATTATTTGATATATATAGTTTAATTATAAATTTATTGGTAAAAATATTACTGAAACAATGTTAAAGTTCTAGCATTCAATTTGATAAATTGAATTCAGTTTCTAATTTTCATAAGTTTTACAAATAAGTTTACAATTTTTATTCCTTTTTAATAAGTATTTCTGTCTTAAAAATCAAATCAAGAAAAAAAAAAAAAAAAAAAAAAAAAAAAAAGGAATTTAATGTAATAAAGTAGACATCATATTAAGTATATAAATGCTAGCATATTTCAAAGAATTATAAAAAATGTGCAAAATTTATTAAGGAAGTTAAGGCAGATTGCTAATTTTAAATAATTTATTTAATTTTGACTTGTCAATACTATAGGTATACATTCTATATATTTTCCCATTTTGTTTCAAATTTAACAAAGGAAATTTAAGGGGTTCTTGTATAACTTTTGTATTGATCAAATATCTATATGATTTTTTTAAACCTTATTGCAAAAACTTCATGTTAATATTAAAAATCCTAATTGCTTTTTCTGTTTTTACAGTTTCAAACTCCTGTTCTTGATTATGTTCATCAAACATCATCTGATTCTATAAAAAATGTATTTGATAAATTTTATGTAAGTAATTGAATTATATTTATGTGCATACTTTTCAGTTTGACATAGTTGCACAGTTTATTATTAGTTATTTTTTTACTCATTGGACTTTTCAATTTTTTTCTCTTTTTAATGTACATTGTTATTAAATTATCTGAAAATTTAATTTAATTATATTACAATTCCAATAGTTGTAAATACTTATTTAAAATCTAATTCATAGTTTTTGTGTTACAATCTTTAATTTGTTCTATATCAACAGCGATTATTCTGCTGTCTCATGTTATAATGTAATGACTGCTTTTATTTATTTTTTATTTTTTTCATTCTTTGTTTAAGTGTTCAGATTTCAATGGAAATAATTTTTATGACTTTTATGTTCACATTAAAATAGTAGAAAGAAGCCATGTCAATAGGTTTGTTTAATACTTTTAAAATAACCATTCATTTTGAATCTATTTTAAATCAAAAATATTAATTTTTAAAACTATTTATCACTTTTAACCATTTTAAAATATAATTGGAAAATATTATGTGACATAATTACTGATATATTTAACCAAAGGTAATAGATAGATTAAATTTGTTCTGCATAGAAATGTTGATACTTCTTGGAAAATTCTTGGAGTTCTGAATTTATTGAGAATTTGTACAAACTTATCTATGCATTGCTTTTCAAAAGTCTGGTTTTTTTAATTTTATCAATTCTTTTTTACTTACTAATGTATAAAATTATAAGAGTTTCTTATAATTTTATACATTAGTAAGTAAACTGGAAAATCTGAAAATTACTGGAAAATCTGAAAACATTACAAATGGCTCATATATTTGAACTCTAATAAGATTCACTAACTGTTACCGATGCATACCTAATTATGTTATATTATACATTAAAATAAAAAATCATTTAATCATTTTTATTTATTACATTTAATTTGTTTTTAATTTATTTTTAGTAACACTTATTTATTTCCTAAAATCTTATTGTGTAGTCAATCGAAATGTCTTTTTTTTCATTGACATTATTATGAGAATTTGAAATACATAATAAAATAGCTAGCTCTTATTTAAAGCAATGTTAAAGCTTCTAATGGAAATTTTTTTTAAATTATCTATGTGCAGTGAATTTTAAGAATAAGAATTGTTTATAAATAGTGAAAACTAATTTTTAATAATGTATAAGGGAATTTATTGTAAATAACAGCGCCATTACATCTTAAACACACGTTTAGTTTTCTGTTTTACCATTAGGCATAAAACCTCCCATTATGAAAGAGAAACTTCATCTTCATCAAAAGAATTTTATTTTAGTTAAAACATGCTGTTATTAAAAACAGAAAAAATTTGAATCATATTCACAAAAGATTGTTATTTGAGTAAATCGTTTGAAATAATGGAGCCAATTCTTTTAAAAGATTTTGTGTAACCATTTTATCCACTTTATGCTTTACTGTGGAAAAAATATAAATGTCTGTTATAATGATTAACTTAGCTATCTGTTAGCTAACACACGTAAGGCTTTATTGCGAACAATTCTTGATAGTCAGCTGTCCTGGTTTTTCATTATTGCTACCAAAATAGTTTAAGCTGTAATAATTTATGTTTACATTCATTAATTATTTCATTATTTTTTGAAAACATAAAACCTAGATATTTGGTTAGATTAGGAAGAGTTTTCTATTGCCGGCCAAGCCATATGAATTTTAATAATTTGTGTTAAAATGCCATAATGGTGTAATTTTTTAAAATATGATATATTACAATTATATAAAGCCTTATTAATTATAGTGT
Organism: Latrodectus geometricus; assembly: GCA_026290005.1. Lineage (NCBI taxonomy): Eukaryota > Metazoa > Arthropoda > Arachnida > Araneae > Theridiidae > Latrodectus > Latrodectus geometricus. Next base: position 6,044 of record JAPDSC010009459.1, on the reverse strand, counting down.
GTTTATGTCTTCATTTCAGCCTGGTGTCTGGAAAGCTGTCGAGTGGGCAGATATATATCAAGTTCGCAAACTAATCAATTTGTGGTGTCGAACAGATCTATGCAAAGTTAGCTGTTTTAGCGTTTATTATTTTTAAATATGTCCCTTATGTTTTTTCTTATATGTTTTATGGTTTAATTATCATAGAAAAAATTGGCTTAGAATCCCAGAAAATAAAACAAATAAGATTGTAATATTCAATGTGATTTTAGTTAGAAACTTTACACAAAATGTTTGTGACTCTTATAATCAGAATATATTACACTCTTCATTATGAATTTTTTAAAATTTATGTTATTAACATATTCTTATATATTGAATTTAATAGTCAAGGCACTTCTTAAAAGCATTTTGTACCAAGCTCCAAATCCCACGTAATTAAGTTCCATCTATTAGGGCACCCTACTTTGTTTGTGAAATTAGAAAGATACTTTATAGAGGTGGGTTGTAGTTCTTTAGTATCATGAGTACCTAAAGTTGTCAATCAAGTTAGGGCAAGGCCATCACATTCATATACAATATGATACACCATTTCCTCACTTTTATGTCGTTTTTTTATATGCAGGGTCTAATTGAAAAAGTTGCATTATATGAAGTTGTTTTCTTTATCTTACTGGTAGGTAATCATGCCATTAAGAGCTTCCTGCTTTGCACCAGATGAAGATGTGCTAAAGGCCATTTCTACTTCTGGTACCCAAAAAGAGTTATTTCTTTTTCTTCAGTTGATTTATTCTAGATTTTCTTATCTTACTTATGAAAACAGATATACCTCAAAGGTTTTACATGCATGGACAGTGGTTTTAAATCTCAGTAAATAAGATCCATCCCCACTGAGTTACTGAATAAGGCAAGATACTCTAGATGTTCGGCTTTGTTAAGACATTTTAACTGATGTGTCATTTATTTTAGGCACTAATGCATAATACCAAGTTTAGAGAAGGGGGTTCACAGCTTCATAATAAAAGTGTATTTTCTAAAAGAAAAAGGTCAATAAACTATCAACTGAAGTATCTTGTAGCAGCTCAAGCCTATGTCATTAACACATTGTTAAATTTTTAAAGACAGGACAAAGTAAATTTTTTCTTATTATAATTTAGAAAAGATAAAAGTGTACTTTTTATGTTTTAAAAATGACGTCACTCCATTTTTAAGTGAAAAATTTTGATATTTTCTTAAAATATATTTTTTTTATATAAAAGAAAACATAAATTTAATATATTTTAATTCTGCACTTTAAGGGTGGTGCAAATACATTTGAATTATCTATGTACTTTTTATTACTTCTACTGGTTTAATTTATATTAGTTGCTGAAAAACAAATCTTGTTTTAAAAAAGCTTTTGATTTAAAGTGTTTATGCAAAATAGAAATACATGTTATCTGTCTTTTGCATATGATATATATCAGGGGTGGTCAAGACGTTGACCGCGAAGACATTTTAGGTAGTTCACGCGACCATCCTGATAATGACCTCGGATATTAACAATTTAATTTAGGACTTATGACATAGAATCAATGAATTATTTAAAATAGAAGTTTACTACAGTCTACGCTTTAAAACCCAAAACAAACTGTGCAAAGATTTACAATTTAAAGATTTATGATTAAAGGTTTACGATTTATATAAAACCTTAAACGGACATGATAAACGCGATTAAAAAATTCAAAAAAAAAAAAAAAAAAAAAAGGTGAGAAAGGTATGGATTTTAATTAAGAAGACATGAATGAATTGAAAAACTTCAAAAACCTGGAGGAAGAGTGCATCCATAATCATAACCGATATTTCGAAGATTTCGTTTAAGACTTGTTTTGTTTGAAGAATTTGAAAGAAGATTCGCTGACTTAATTAGGTTGAAAGAAATACTCAATTTTATGATATTTCCATTTAATGAAAATGTCAACATTGATGCAGTATCTGAAAAAGTAGGACATTTAATAGATATCACATCAGTCACGATTGAGGAAGGAATCATTAAATTAAGATGTGATACATTTCTTAAATCCAGAGCATATTTAGCAAAACTGATTTTTGGAAATCAATTTCTGAGGAAACGTTTCCAAATATTTACAATTTGATTTTGTATTTGAAATCATTCTTTATTTCGAGGTATCTTTGCAAATCTGCTTTTTCAACCATGAACAAAAAACAAACATTGGTCGCATATAACAGATGAACATTTAATTTCGTGTTTATGCATTGCAATAAGCTAGTACCAGCTACAATATGATAAACTTGTCGCAGATTACAGCACTACATTTCAACTAAACGAAGTGAAAAGAATGGCCAGTCTTTGATGTATGAATACTTTGATTACTTTCGTCAGTAAATTTTTATTTTGTGAATATTAATATTAAGTTTTTTTTTAGAAAAATGATATAATTTACTATTTTTTTTAGTTACCGAAAATAAATATGTACGTTAATTTAGCTCTGCCATTGGTAGACCACCTTCGATTCTTTAAATGTGGAGTAGAGTTTGGCCACCCCTGATATATATGAACCAGAGTGTCATATGCTCATTATTGTAATTTAAGAACTTGGTGAGTTTATTATTTAGTGAACTCTCTCTTTTAATAGAAAAGAAGATTATTTTTTATTGTATTAAGATTATTTCTTTTAATTTTATTAATTTCTTTTAATTGGTTTTCAAATAAAATTTTGAAGGGTTAGAATTTCTGACTAATTTATATTGCATTTTATCTAGAATTCATCATTTACTTTATCAATGTATTGTTACCAAGAAAAAAATAAAAAGCAAATTTTCATTACAACTTGTAAATTTAGTAAAACCACCAAAAATTTTAGTAACTAACCAGTTTCAGTATTCTTTTATTACTAACTTATAAAGTCTGTTGGAAAGAAAAAAAATATACTATTATTAGTAATATTTTTCTTAAAGCTATGGAATTTCGCTTATTTTGAAACATTTTCTCAAAGCTAACTGTTTAAGGACACTTAGCTTTGAGGATACTGTTCAGGCTCTATAATCAACTGCAAATTACCTAAATCATCAGTAGTAACTAATTAAGTTGGTATGGCCTTGTTTGGAGAAGCCCAGATGACAGTTTCACAAAAATCTTAGCATTTAAAAAACCTAAATCTTGAGCTAAAGGTTGGTTGGGTTTTGTGGCGCTAGGTCTCGAGCTAAAGGAAAATCACCAACTAGATGGTATTGGAGTAGAGCCAAATGCTTTAAAAGTCAAGAATTGGATAGAAGTCTCTAATGATAAAAGACACTGGAGGGAGCATGTGGTTGAAGCAGCCAAGGGCTATTTTTCTTATGAAGAAATGTCCTCAGATGTGGGCTACCTTGTAAACAGCTTACTGTTATAGTAAGTAAATATATAGATAAAAAATAGGATAAAAAATTGATAAGCAAATCTATAATTTTAGTTCACTTATGTCAGCTATTTTAAAATTTATTTTTCTCGGAAAATACGAATCAAATTTGGCTTTAACTTTGTTTAGTAATTTAAATTTTTATTGATTTTTTTCTACTTTTTTTAATTTTAGAGAAGATTTTTTACTTATAATTACGTTCTGTAGAATTTGTTAATTAAGTTTAGAGATCATGTTTACCTTGGTATGTAAGATTTTTTAGTTGCACTTTTCTATTTTTTTTTTAATTTAATGTTTTTTATAATTGCTTAAAATATTAAGTTATCCAATTCTTAAGCATTTTCATTTTAATAGGTTATTGAAGGATTCTAATTTTAAATTATTATATAAAAAATCACTTTGAATTTTAAATTTTATTTAAAATAATGTATTATTTTTTATTTTAAGAAAGACCTCACATTGAAAGATACAGCTTTAAGAACAGGCCATGAAGAAATTATTTCCTTGATTTTAGGAATTTCAGAGACAATGGTAATTTTACAAATATGTTTTAAAATGCATTTTCAGATATTTTTAATGTATAATATAATTTATTCTAATCGATATTTGTATTTTTTTCTATAGATCTTTTGAAAATCAAATTGCTTTTTTAGTTAATTGTATGTGCATAATTTTTAATAATTATTTCTTTATTATTTATTAATGTTTTTATTTTTAAATAAGGCTTTGAAAAAAAAAAAAAAAAAAAAAAAAAAAAAAAAAAAAAAAAAACTAAAGGAAGAAAATACTTTTCTAAAATTGTATACAGAGTTCATTTTAGCTTAATTAAGAAATGTTTGATTCATATATTAATTTAGAAATTTGTATTTCATTGTCCATAAAATGATATGGCACCAGAAAACCCAACCATAAAATGATAAGAATTTTATGTTTAATTTTAAACTTGAATTTTATTATTTTAAATTTACGATATATAATTTAGAATTTGCTTACTTGATTTATGCCTTACTTGATTTATGAATATATTACTTTGTTTAAAAAAAAACTCTTGGAAATTTTTTGTATTGAATGTTTGAGTGCAAAATTACTCTCTTAATCAACTGATCTGCTTTTAATCAAAATGAAAATTGCATACCTAATAAGAACACACTTTTAAAGCAATAAAATTTTAAGCAATATGTATATATTTTAACTCTTGCATAAATATGTCCTGTATTATTTTGTACATACTCATGTGATCTATATTTTTTTCTTTGAAAAATTGATTAGTCTAAATGTTAATCCGTTATTGTGATATTTAGTAATATGAATATTCTTAAAAGTTCTGTTCTTACTTAAGAAAAAATCTTTAAATTAGTGCATAATTTTTTCCAGAAAAGTATAATGCAATACAGATATTTATTTCTTATTTCATATGCTCATCAACTTGCAATGTTTTTTTAAACATTTAATACTTTTAAAGTTTGTTTTTATTTTAAGTAAGACATCATATATTTGTTTTGATATTTCTTGTTATCTCATTTTTATTTTTCATTGTACTTAAAATTTATTTTTTATTAAATACATCATTTTACTTTCTGTATTATTTTGAATTTATTCTTTATAAAAATACATTTAAATTAAACTGTTTTTTAATTTATATTTTAATTTGATTAAAGAAAACTGTGTACGGGAAAAGATTAATAACTACCTAGTTTTACTTTTTATTAAAAATATTAAAGAAAAATTACTTGAAGACTAAGAATTTTTTTAGATAAAATTATAGCTCTTATTACTGAATAAAAGTATCAACCAAATGCTCAGTATATCATCTTTTTTTCTGCAGTTTTGAATTCTTTCATTAATAAATATAAAATATGTATTGTGGAAATAATTTTCGAAATTTTTGTTTGTTTTATTTTTTCTAGCAATATTTATATTTATGATTAACACATATATTTGTATAAAAAATGTTGAATTTTATGCTTAGATTATTTATGTAATATTTAATGTTCAAAAGTCTAGTTAATATTGTAAATGAGAGTAAGTAACAAAAAATAATAATGATACTTATTAAGATTTGAATTTCACCTGTAATAATTTTATTTTAGAAATTAATTTACCATATTCTCGCTAAAAATATCAATTCTGTCAAAGAACTTCTTGAAAAGAACCATCAAAAAGTGTGCTTGGACCTTAGGAAAATGGTAAGTTTTTATTATTTGTTTACTTTAAGCTTTATATGAGTATAATTTTACATTCATTTATTTATACTCAATGTTTTGGTCTCCTCAGAGGGTTTATTTTCTTTAAGTAAACATGGGTGTCACAATCCTGACGTACCCAAGTGATCTGTCCTTTTCTTTCTTTTCTCCCTCATTGTGGTTGCCTTATATAAGGTTGAGGGCTCCCCTAGTGTAGTTATCGCTGCCCTGTTGCTATTAGCTTCTCCTGGGGACTAAATCAACCCCCTGTTTGCCATGCTGGAGACCTATGTCCCTGGAAAGGAGGGTCCTGGTAATTGAGGCTCCCAGAGACCAACACATTATTTTGGCCTCTGCTTCAGATAACGAGAAGTGTGTTGTGGTCTTCAACTCATCAATCGGCTTAAAGCGATCATATATCTGCTGAATGACTTGATAAGGGTGGAGGCCACTTCAGAGGTGTATTGAAAGCTTATAGGGCCTG
>JAPDSC010009445.1:470566-549286 GCA_026290005.1 Latrodectus geometricus | reverse complement strand
TTCTAAAATAATTAATAAAAAGATTTTTCATTAATTATTTTAGAACATAAATTTAATTTTAAAATGGAGCAAGTATATAATTATATTAGATCTCAAAATACTAAATATATATTTTTGATAAATTGTACGCTTTTCACTTTAAGTGTTGTAAAATAAAGAATTTCTTTATTTCTTAGTTAAACCAACTCTTTAAAGATGTTTAAGAAAGGGCATTAAATTTCGCTGACTAAAGATTTGTATCTTATAATTTATTTTTGATTAATGAGATTAGTTAATTGCTTTGCTTTATCTCGGAACTAATTGAAAATGATGAAACTAAAAGGTTATAAAATTATTTATTATAGTGGAAAATTCTTATTACAGTTAAATCAAATGATATGATTCGAATTTTATATTTTGTTTGAAATCATATATACTGAAAGTAGCACATACTTTTTAACATATTTAAGAGTTCTTTGAATTGTATGTTCACACGCTTGTTATTTAGATTTTAATGTAACTTAAAATAAAAGAATAACAATTTAAATATAATTTGTTACCTTTTAATTCTAAAAGGGATTTACTTTGATAATTTCTTTTATTTTTTGGATCTTTTTAATTAGTTCCACAATGATTGATTTCTTTCAAGTATAATACTTCTTTCTGAAAGCTGAAGCTTTTAATATTTATTGTATTTTATTCATCAAAAGGAATTTTTCATTAATTTATGATATCTGGAATCAAACCCAAACTTTGAATCGAACCCAAAGAGGGACGTGTCACTATTAATGAATCTGATATCGCTAGCATAAATCTATGCGTCTAAATTGATAGCTGAATCATTAGCGCCTTGGCATTTGGTTCAGAATTATGTAGGTTCATAGTGATTGGAGTTCACTTTAAGCTGTATGCATTGTTTAATCTCATTTATCCAAAAAATGATTGCATGTATAAAGTGTGGAAATATACCAATTTAATCCCTTTAGTGTTAAACGTCATTTCAAATTCAGTCTATTTAATTCAGCAAATGCTAATCAGTGATATTTTTTTTCGGCCCACTAAATATAATACTTTTTTAAACAATATAATATTCAGCTGATTATAAGGGATAAGTAATTTAAAACATCAATTTAAACTTCCTATAAAAGGAATTTAAATTTTTGAGGTGTTAATTTATAATTTTTTTTTAATAATTCTCTTGTTTTAGTTTGAATACATAATTTAATATACAAAACAACATATTTTACTCTGTTTTACATGAAGATATTTATTTTATATTATAAATAATATTGGACATTTATATAAATGCATTTATATCGACATATATATAGGCATTAATTATGTATAAATGACTTAATGCGTAAAACACAATTAATATAGAAACACTTTTTACTAAAATGTTTGCATTATTTTTTGAATTAATGAAAATTTTTCCCTTTTTTATATTTAATGTAAATTTTGTGTGTTAAATAAATATTTAATTATTATTAAAATTTTGTTTGACTTATTAAAAAAAAATAAAAAGAATTATAATTATGAACATAATATAAAACTGAAATACCTTGGAGTGTATAAAATGATTTTTTACTGTGTTTACTGAAACAATAAGGAAAAGGTGGAAAGAGCATAATAAATTACGGTATTGTTTTCGTATGAGATAACATTTAACTTTTAAAAATATTCTGTGTTGTCTTTTGGCTAGAATATGCATTATATTGATCAACTCTATTCTAGTAGTTTGTTGCTTTTTTTTCATGATCAATAAAGTATTTTTGGTTATTCCATGATGCGTTGCAACGTAATCTCACTCTTCGTATATGGAAGGTATGGAATTCGAATCTAGTGATAATTGAACAACGGGAAGTGAAAGTTGTACTTCTAATTTCTACACGTACTTTTATTTGAAAAGATGTTTCTCAGTTTGAGCTTATACTTTATGGTGACTTAGGAGGATGATAAATAATTTGTGGAAAGTTTAATGTTTAGAAAGTATATAAGATCCTTTGGATATATTCAAATGTTTTATAAAAGACTAGTTGTGTTACATCTCTCCTTTCAGGTACTGAGAAGCTTTAGATAAACTGTTGCAACTCCTTGAGATTCAAACGCTATTATTTAATTATTATATTTTAAGCATTAAATATTTCATGAAAAATAAATTATCTTACAAAATGCTCAAATCTTATTTTTTAATATTGTTATTGATTTAATTTTCATTATCAATAGAAGATAGTGATAATCGGAATAATGTATAATATTGATGCATTTTTTTAAAATATTTTACTACAAAAAATAATTTTTTAAAAATAAACTCTTGTTTATGTATGCCTTTTAAAATATCAATTTAAAAAATGAACACAATTATTATAAAAAGGAGAAAAAAATACATTAATAAATTTTTGTAATAATATTTTATGTATTTAAGATTTTATAAGGACTTTTTCCCTATTATATTGAAAATTAAGTAAAGATTTTTTATTTTAGTTATTTTTTGTTCCAGTTTAAATTGCAAAGATATAGATTCAGTAAATTGCTATGAAGAAAAATAGATTTTTTACAATTTGTCTACGTAAATAAAACAGTTTGGGAAAAAAATCATTAAAAATTATTAATGATTATGAATAAAGGCAACCTAGTACAAAATATAGAATATTCTTTTAACGATGAAAATTGTTAAATATGTAAAATATAATAAAGGACGTACTTGAAGCTAGAAATATTGGTAATAAATACAATAAATAATTTATTATTTTTCCTCTACTATAAAGCAATAATTCTAGATATATTTAACACATACTGAATACGTACGCATTTCTTTAAACATCACTCTGTAATTTGATAGGATATCTCATAATTTATTCTATATTAAGCCTAAATCAAAAATTATAATTATAATTTGTATAAAATAGAGTGAGAAGTCATAAACTACACAAAAGTTAGTATTTTACAATAATAATCTTTGTAGTGCTTCCTGTGTATGTCATTCATAATTAAAAAATTTCTTCACATACGTAGATAATCCTTAGTAACAAATTTGACATCATATATGTGTCCATGTTACTCTTTGAATGATATTTTTTAATGGGTCATTTACAATACCTTTAGTTAATTTAATTTGGGATGAAGCCTATCATTCGTATTAAAGTTTGAAGAGTCTTATAAATAATGCTAAAGCAAAGTTCTAAAATCGGTATTTAAAAAATATTTTGAGGGAAAACATCTTTAAAAGGAAATTAAATGGAAAAATTATTATTCTTTATAGTTAAAAAAATAAGAGCATTTATCGTAAAAAAAGAATACTAAATATGTGCAGGATATTAAGATTGTACACACATCCCAATAAGCTGATATCAGAAATTGAGGTAATAACGCAGGGAATTTTTAATTTATTTTGTTATAATTCCTATCATACCTCATTCTATTCTTTAAGTAGGTATTCAAAATTTATGGATAATTTGGTTAATGATTTTATAAAAATATTTTATAATGGAAATTATCATCATTAATTTAGAATGTAACAAAGCCACAAATATATTTTAATATACTAAAATGATTGAAATAAATATAACTGATGATAAATATTAGCATAATTAGAAATATTTAATAAACACTGCATAAATTTTTATATTGTGATATTTGCAAGAAAGATGATTTTTTTTACGGTTCATTCTTATATATCTGTATCTACATACAATTATTATTTTCACATAATTATCATACTGTTTTATAAGTCATGAAATTTTAATTAGGCATTTAACTAAATTGCGGTTCATTAAATATCCTTTATTATAGGAGCTATTTTATTATTCAATTTTATTTTATTAATTTAAAAATTTTCTGTTATTGAATTGCTTCCAACTCAAACTCTAAAAATAACCTGATTTTGTGCATTAATATGGCTTTATATATTTTTTTAATTTTTTCAATTAATAAAAATATCAAATTACTAAAATTCTGTGAACATTTTTATTTATATTTCTTTTCAACAAGTTTTGATTGCATTTTGAAAAGTGTCCTTATTTCATATGGTATAAAAAAATAATATTTTCCTTCTTTCTAATTTTAATTTTTGTCCTATTGTGTGATAAATATTATGTGTATGTTAATTTATGTAAAAAAATATAGACAAAATATATTTTAAATGAATTCTTCACAAAAATAGATGAAAAACATCTATAAATTTATGGTGGCAGTTTTTTTATTGGTTATCATACCTCGTTTTGGTAAGAATTAAGAAAACACAGCACCTGTATAATTATAAAAAAAAAAGAAAAAAAGGAAAAAAAAAAAGAGAGAGAGAGAGAGAGGAGAAAAATTTTCTGTAAAACTTGTTATTCCTTTATTAGCAATCATTAGCAGGAAAGCTAACTTAAGATTACACCTCGTGGTTGCGCTTCGTGGATGTTTCGTTAATTTATAATTATGTAACTTGTGTTAAGTGATGCAACAGCATTTATTAGAAATATGGCATTCATTTCTTACATCATAGGCACAACTTTTAAAGTGAAATTTCCATTAGTACATCATTATAAATGTCCATATTATGATTCCTTATTTCCATTTCTGGATTAATTTTGAATTTAATTTTAAATTTTGATAATAAAAAAGAAAATAAAAAAATAACTTTTTCCACGCTTTTTCCCATGTATTATAAAAATCTGGAAAAAATTAAAGTGTATGGAATAAAAATAAATAAACCATTGAATAAATTCTTCCTGAGAATAATATTTTATGTATTTAAAATGATTTTAGCACTTTTATATTATATTGGAAAACAGAATAAAATTTTTAAATTCCAATTGAATTCTAAGGATATAAATTCCTTAAACTGTCAAAAAACCTGTTTTACAATTTATCTATATTAAATACATCTGTTAGCAAAGAGAAAAATTAAAAAAAATATTATTAAATATTGTAAATAGTATTAATAGAGCAACATATAATATTAAAATATAACGAAAAAAAGTTGCAAATGTTTAATAGATAAAAATTTAAAGAGGAGCATTAATTATACAATATAAAAAGTAATTAACACTATTAATAATCGATTAATAATTTCATCCTTTAAGAAACAATAATATTGGATGTTCTTAACACATAAATTGAATATGTATGTATTTCTTCTTTAATTAAGTAAATTTTATTTTTATTTGAAAAACTTAATTTTAAATCTTAATAATTTATTCAATATTAAGACTTTATAAAATTAATTCAATATTAAATCTATGCATTTGTAACTATAACCTTAGCTCAGTTATTTTGAAAATAAGTTTATCATTTGCATTGAAACATTGCAAGTCTTATAAATAACATCAATAAAGAGTTCTTAATAGGCATTAATAAATATTTTAAATAATATTTCTGTCAGAAAATATCTTCAAAATAAAAATAAATGCAAATTTATTATTTTCTTTCATTAAAAATTAGCAGCATTTATTTAAGAAGAGCAATACAAATAGGTACAAACTATTAAGATTGTACACGTATCTTAAATAAGCTTATATCACAAATTAAAGTAATGAATCCATAGAATCAACTTTAATTTATTTCGTAATAACTTCTATCAATCATAATTCTTCTTATTATATTTTAAATAGAGTTCAAAATTTATGAATAATTGGATTTATGATTTAGTAAAAAACTTTTTATACATTCATCATCATGAATCCAAAAGAATATAATGCAACAAAAATATAACGATAGTGTAGCAGAAATGCTTAAAATAAATAAATATAATTCAATGATAAGAATAAATAACAATGATAACAATGCTTAAAATAAATAAATAAATAACAGTGATAAGAATTTAAGTAAGCACTCTATTTTATTATGTTGATACTTGCAAGAATAATTTTATTTGTAATTTTTTATTGTTATTGATTTGCACTACACGGAATGTTATTTTTTAGTCTGCATATATAATCTTACTGCTTTGCATAATTCATGAAATTAAAATCAGGCCTTTGATTAAGTTACATTTCATAAAATATCCTTTATTTTTGGAACAATTTTTATTGGTTAGTTCAATTTTACATCTTATTCATTTTAAATTTTTCATTAATAGCAATGCTTTACTCATCAAACATTAAAATAATCTGATTTTATGCATCTTTTTCAAGTAATGTTTCTCTGCAACATATTTTCATAAACATTTTTGTCACTAAAGCTTACTATAAAGAGGTGCTATAATTTTTGTTATTATTTTATTCATATGAACTTGTTATTATTTTATTTATATTGTTAATTATTATTTTAATTCATGTGAACTATGTATGCGAAATATATTTTGAATATATTCTTCAAAAGTATTGAAAAGAAATCACCTGTTCATTTATTATCGTAGTTTTTTATATAGATATCAATTATGCATTTTGGTAACAATTAAGAAAAAATAATTAGTGTCAGTGTCAATTTTTCGAAAGAAAAGGTTTCTGTAAAAACCGTTATTCCTTCAGCAACATATCTTAGCAGGGAAGCTAACTTTAATTCACATATCTTAAATATATATAAAACTGTTTTTTTTTTTTTTTTGTTTTTTTTGTTTCCCTATATAAAGGTATTCCTTGTAAATAAACAATCTCTAATTTTGACAAATTGAATGATAATTAAATATTTGTAATATTATATTAGATATTTCATAAAATATGTACCTATCTTAGATCATAACAGTAAAAAGCAATAATATTCTGTCATTATTCCAAAAACTTAATAAATACAATTTTTAATAATATTTTTAAGTAATACTCTACACAAACTTTACAAGTAATATTTATTTGCTTGTAAAGTTTGTATAGAGAAATGCAAATTTTTGGGAAAAAATTCTCTTGTCTTTGACAAGAATAATTCCTTCAGCATACATGTAATGAAGGAGATAAAAACACAATTAGAAGTTATTAGATTTCAGACATATATATGACAAGTATCATTAAAAATATTTTGTTTTAATACAAAATTAAAATTATGTACGCTGGAAAAAAGGTCAAATCACACATTGCATTTTTCATAAAATTTTAGTAAATAAAATATTTTCATAATTTTACTTTTATAATACAATAGACTTTCAAACCAATAATTAATTTTTATTATAATATTAATTAACATAGCCTATAAACAATTTAAAATGTAAATAAAATGCTTACTAACTTTCCAATACATTTTATTTCATAGTTTAAAAAAATGAACTACATTCATAAGTTAATTGCCTAATTATTGAAATCATTCATACATTGTTATGAATTTTGTGAAATAATAATTTTGAAAATTTGTTAGGTAAATTTATATCACAAACTTACCCTCAGGCTTCAGTGTTGGAATTTCACGAATATTCCCGGAAATAGCAGGTCCGCTCTTTCCGGATCAGAAAATCCTTCATCGTCCTATTTCCAGGATTTCGCCCTCCATTTGGAGGGTAAAAAAGAAAAAGGAACCTTGGAAATTACCGGTTATCCTTTAAAACATTTCTAGATAATCCCAATCGCAATCCACAAAGCGACCGCCATAGTCCCCGTTCGGTAGGCATATCGGCACGTTCATATAAAGGAGTGGTGGTAGCTGGTTCCAAAATAAGATTTTCTAGACTTTTCCCTTTCTCCCTAAAATAGGGAATTCTGCAGGAATACCTTGTATTTTGCACCCGTGATTTTTCGCTCACAGCCTGATGCACGTACGATATAGCAGTTTTCTGCTCCCTGAGATCTCTCGCCGATTTCTATTTTTATTTATTCAATTTTAATTTACTCTCTTTCTTTCGCTCCTTTTTACAACAGTGGCAACACCGCAGTCAGTGAGTGGGTCCTGCTAGGGTTGCACTAAAATAGCTTGGCGAGAATAAGTGCATGTGGCGGGAGTACATTTTATGCCAAGGAAATAAATTTTAGTGAAAGAAATTGTTTATTTATTTTATGTATCATAGGGAGTATCCTGCTATTTTGAAAAGCAATATATTTTCCACATTAAAATTAATTGTTTTATTTTGTTAAATTTTCCTTTGAAAACTCAAAATCAACAATGTTATTAAATTTAAACTCAGACAATTCTAAATAGTAACAGGATTTAACACTGCAATAATTTCAAAATAAATACTATTATGTAATTTTATTACTATTTTTTATGTATATAAACTTTTGCACAGCAAAATATGTTAAGCAATATAGTTTGCAATTATGATTTTAAATGTGAAGGATTTTATAAAGAATTATAAATTTGATTTAGAAAACCGTTTATAGATGAACATTTTAATTGAGTGATGAAAATTAGAATAAACATTTTTCGTACTTGAAATCTCTTCTGAGGTAATTTTTCAATTTGATTAATAAATATAACTAAATTGGTATACCAATTCAAGCAATTGCAAATTCATTCTTAATAGAATAAAAACTTATGTTCACTTCAATTTTATTTACTTATAATTTTTTGAGAAATGATAATTGCAAATTGAATTATTTTATATACTTTTACGGGAGAATATAAAAAATCGTACGTGTTAAGCATCTAGTTAACAAATCTTTCTTTATTTTAAAATTTGCATGGAATTTTGCTTAACATAATACATATTTAAAGCTATAAAAATAATTTTTAGAATTAAAACTAAGTATAAAATAAATTTAAATTGGGTTTAGGAAACAAATTATAAATTGAATTTATGGGAAACTTTTCTACGTTTCTGGGGTCTTATACCTAATAAATTTATGAAACAGTTTTGTAATAGTATTATAAAGTTGTTGTTTTTTTCAATTGAAAACTATTGTTTATTCATATTAAAACAATCTTACATTTATCATAACAACTAGGAATAATGGGAATTAACTTCGGAATATTTAGCAAGTTTTATTTGCATAAACGCATTTCAATTGCCTAAAAAATCTATGTTCATTTCTTATAATTATCTTTCAAAATGATATCATAATTTTCGTTTCATGAAATTCACTTTGGTTAAAAGTATTATTTATTATAATTTATTATAATTATATATTATAATTTAAGGTTTGTTAAATAATAATAGAAAATCGCATGCATTTTAATTTTTAATGATAAGTTGATGTCTAAAAGAAAATTCAGCATTGTAAATTATAACTTTATTTACGTGACAATAACATCTCAACAACCGCTAATTATGCCATAGTAAATAATATATTATGCATCGATCTAGTTGGAGTTACACTTGGAGGCTAAAACTTCGCCAAATATCGGCATTTGCCGCCAAGGGCATAAACGCTTCTTCCCGAGACCAGCACTCCGTGTGATGATGATGATGATGATGACGATGCTTCAGTGACGTCACACGTCCTTACTCTCGTAGTTCTCGCGGTAGAGTCTAAAGAGTAGAGGGGTGCGAGGGAGAGAGTGAGATGGAGGGATTTAAGGATCAATGATCTTCCCCTCACTATGGGTATATAAAACGGAATAGCAGCTACTCTGGTACCCCTGATTCTTTTATATAATATAGAGAAACGATCATTTTTAAAATAACATAAGTTAAAGCAAATAATTAAAATTTTTCTACGCGTAAAAAATATTTTTTATAAATTATATTAGAGAAATACCATGATTAAAGTTATTTAATTTTTTATGCATTTCAAAATGCAATAATAAATTTAGCGAATACCAAGAGAAAAAAAATTAATCAAAAAATATCACGTAGAAAATAAGGAATGTTTAATAAAATAATTATGCTAGCTTTATGCTGTATATTTAAATATAAATTCATATTCCATGGATTTTGAACATATTCTTTATGCATTATAATATTTGTACAAGGAGAAAGAAAAACATATTTTATTCTAATAAAATGTAAATATCCTTATTGTTAGTACATTTTTATGGAATAATTTATTTCTTAAGGAAATTTAAATTATTTTCATTTAATTATTATTATAAAAGGATATCAGAATAAGTATTTAAAACTAAGCAAAATGTATAAGATTAAAAATACAAAGGATAAATAAAATACCTAAACAAATGAAAGTAAGATATTATTTTAAAATATTAATACTTAATGAATTGCTAACGTCATTTCGACTCCTATGTTAAAAATCAAATTCGAGCTCTGTATTTAAAGAGTTTTGGAAAACTTTAATATGTATTTGAAAAAACTTTAATAATTTGGAATTCAAAATTACATATTTACTTGACGTCGACATTTTTTATTTGGAATAAATTAGTTATTTTGGGAAAAACAAATGGATGTCCTTAAATGTTTAGGAAAAAATATTATTATATTCACACTTATACTGAAAAGCATTCTGGATAAATATCAATGATATTTTACTAGAATGACTAGCATAAAATAATGAATAAAAATTATAAAATGTAATGATAGAGAAATAGTAGAGAATAATAAATAACAGTAATAATAGAGAAAAATATGAAGAATGATAAATATTTATTCAAATACAGTTTAAGAGTTTCACTTGTACAAGATAGGAGTTAAAAAAAATATGGAGCATCCTTATGTATAATTCTCATATGATAACAATTACAGTTTTGTAAGTAAATATTTTTTTCAGATTCCTTATCAAACATTATGACCTTAAATTCATTGCTAACAAATTTTAAATTTCGCTTTTAATCACTTTATTTAAAAAAATTCATTCAATTTAGGTTACACTGAATAACAAAATTATTTTTACAGCGTAAAGTTCAACCTAACAAATACACAGAAAATAAAATTTAGATCGATAACTAAACAAACAAGTTTAAAAATGTATCATGATTCTACGAGGTTATTTCAAAAATGTAAAACATGAAAAATATTTTAACCCTTTAAAATTTCAAGCTGATAAATTGATTAAAAATAAAGATGGCTGAAATCTGTTACTGAATTTTCAGATCGAAACATTCACAAATCAATATTTTTATAAAATTCAAAAATAATATATAATAATGGAATTATTTTTCTTAAACATACTTCAAAATAATTTAAATTTACATATACTATTGACATCACTGAAAATGTGAGGTTTGTGTTGTAAACAATTGGCAAAAGATAAAAGTTTCATTTTTGGCCCATTAAAAGACTGTCGTCATAAAAGTACCTATTATATCAACTAGTCATACTACTATTTAATGTATAGAAATTTTTCTTATTTTGTAAACGTAGAAATGATAAGAAATTAATGAATACACCCCGTTCTTTGATCTCCTTAAGTGGTAGACCATATATAATAAAAAAATATCCCAGATGTCAATCTCTAAAATTTACTTGAAATCTCTTTACCAGGTAGGAATTGTCACTTTGAGAGAGTTTATGTATATTAATTGGTAGTTCCCTTTTCTTGGTGTGTGTGAAGGCTTAGAAGAGAAAATTAAAATATAAATCACATAAGCTGATCCTGCACCTGCATTGCATAAAAATTAATGTAATGATATACCATATACGTCACATTCTAAAGATAATTTAAACAATCCTGATTGGCTAAAAATCTTCGACTTCATGAGCTTCAGGAATGTTAAATGGAAATAGTTCATCATTCTTCTTTTAGTGCATGGAATGTTAGAGAAGGTGAGAATTTAAGAAGAAGACTTGATTGCTACTTCATCATCCATAACATTGTCTCTACATCTTATATCAAACCACTAAAAACAATTCAAATCTTCAATATTTATAAAATATAAATGAACAAAAGATTTACCGAAGCTACTTGGAAGATAAGACAAGGATTTCTCCACAATAATTCATTTTTATTATCTGAATTCTACCATGTATTTCAATCTTTTTTATTGTAGCATATAAAATCTGATAAGAAACTATTTATTTTTTTTTTCTTAGAATGCATGTTGATTGTGAAACTTGAGAACTTTTATTGTAGGATGGTTTCAAGTATATCGTATAGAGTTCTCATATTCAAATATGATATTTTATGTGGTTAAAACAAAGGATCATTGTTTCTATGCAGGATATTTTGGACACCCATGATAGATTCAAAAATATTTTTAAGTATATCGATAACATTTACAGATCATCTAAGAGGATTTTTACTGTGCAGTCTTTTTGAAAGTATCGTATATAGCATGAGAACACCTAAACATTATTTCAATATCAAGTAAAAGGTTCATAATACCTGGGAGAAGCTTTATTCTATAAAACTTTCACTCAAGTATGAGATGTAATATGTCCCGGACATCAAAATATAAAATAAAATGTATGATGTTTTTAAATAAGCACATAAATTATTTAAAATACCTTACAAAAATTTTAATTTGTTTAAACATATAATTTAGTGTTAAGAGTGCTTAAAAGATGTTTTATTCACAGTCTTTTCCAAAGCATCAAATAAGTTGTTTACTAAAATATATGTGGTATTTCTGTAAATCATCTTTTGATATACATCAGTTAATTCATTCAAGAATTCATTTTACTTACACTCAACAGCTATAGGAAGATTAACAGAGCAATATTTTTATATGAAATAAATTGGTCTAAATAAATCATGCGAAATATATTCTTAGCTTCCAAAAATGTCAGTAATAATTCAGTGAGTTAAGTAATTCGACTTTAAGAAGTTATTATTAATAATATATATCCTCAATTAATGAATATTTAAATAGCTTGTACGCGATTATAATTTTCTTTTAATTTTACGAGTTTTCCACTACGTGTGTGTGACTACAATCACTACTGCCATTTATTATTTTTTTACTTTTCATGAAAGGCAACTTTCAAAATAAAATCCTGTAAGATGCTCATAGTATAATGAAATCGATAAATATGGTGAATAAGGAGAATAACTTTCCTAATTTCAAGAATATATTAGAAAAGAATATAAGAATATAGTTATAGGTTTATTTTTAGAGAAAAAGTTATTTATTAATCACGATTTAATTGATATTTTGCACTCAACATATAAACAATTAATAAATTATAGGATGATATATTAAAATTTTAAACTGAAATGAAATGCTAATCGACGTTTTAAATTATCGTTTGCTGTATTAGGTTTGAAATTCAGTCCATAAACTTGTAAAATCTATGGATGCATTTCATACTGATAAAGCATTTAAAAGTTTTATTTTGACAGTACGGTTTTCGTGAATGCTTAAAATTTTTTCAAAGCCTTGATAATATCCTTTATTGGAATACTAACAATAAAATATCCTAAATGTTTTTCCAATGAAAATAACGTTGTTTACCAAGTAAAATGACATTTACTGATGTTCAAGAAAATGCCCGGAGCGTTTTGAGTTTTGCAATAAAACGATTTTTTTTTCAGTGAAACAGAAAAAGAATTATCTTCAGATCAATATTTCCTTTTAGTTCCTAAAATATTGGCATTTTCCAAAGTGAACTTATTTTATTTTTCTTAGATATTTAAATACCGTTCGACAGTTGTGTCTATTTTGAAAATAACATTTGGAACAAAAGAAAATCGGAATTTATTAATGCAAACAATATGTGGGATTTTGAGACATAATCTAACAAAAATAAGTTATAAAACACAATTTTTTTGTACTTTAATATTAGCAAATTTCATCTTTTAGCTTGAAAAATACAGCAGAATTCATACCTTCGAAATTAATTTTTTAAATTCATGTCTTTGAATAAATGTAAGAAATTAGTTTTAACCAATTTTGCTTCTAACTTTTATTTTTTAAAATGAAGTATTAAAAGATAAATGCTATGTAATCATGAATAAAAATCTAAATAAGTTTTCTGCTTTTTTTGTTTTTTGTTCATTGATTGTATTATGCTAAAAATTAAGTATTATAAAATTTTCTAATGATACTTTTCTTTACATTAAAGGAATTATAGGCAAAAATATTTAATATTAGCTTTCAATAACATTCTAAAATTATATGAATCATCTTTCGTATCAGCTTCAAATTTAGATAAATTAGAATTTAGATTACTCAAAAAATATTCTAAATGTGGACAAATAAGGTTCATTTTGTTTTGAATACATGTTAAATTCTTTTTATTAGAACTACAGTTTAAGTTGGATTTCAAGGTACAAACATCCAACTCTGTAATGAGAATCGAACTTATGAACTCCAAATCTGAAGTGTAGAGATCTAAACATTCGTCTACTACTTTGACTATAGAACAATTAACATAATTTAACTCAATGATACAAATTTTTCTCAAATGTTGAACACAATTTGAGTTCAAAATCCAATAATAATGCTATTTGATCTTATTTTGTGGCAAAAATATTAATTTTGCAAACATAACAAAATGTTCTAAATTCATAAGCAAATATTGTGAGGTAATTATCATCTATGAACAGAGATTAAATATTAATTGCGTAACAAAAATATACATTAAAGTCAGAACATACTTTTTCGAATGAATAGCATCTATATATATATTTCCCATTTTTTTAATATCTAAAAACTCTAGTAATAAAAGCTTTGACATTTGAATCTGTGTATCCTTCCACAAATTATATATGATACTAATAATTAATAAAAGATTATAGAAGTCAAGAAATAACAATAGATTAAAATAAAATACAAAAACAGATAAAAAAAAGATGAATTATTAATGTAAAAAATTGTATTCCCCTTTGAAACAAATTTATTTGATAATGCAGTGTTATGTTGCTCTTTGTCATGATATGTCTTATAGACACTGTTGTTGTCGTGTGCCAGCCAGACTGGCAATATGGGGTGCGCTGCTCCACTTTTCCAACTTAACCATATTTGGTGTGGAGTCCGACTTTCTGAGTACTCACATGCCATAGGTACCCGTTTATGGTATAGGGTAGGCAATCATTCACACAAAAAGAAAGAAGAGAGAGAGAGAAAGTACATCCATGCCCTAGCCAGGATTCGAACCCAGGTCCCACCCATCTGTAGTCAGGTACGCTAACCACTAGACAGGTTGGGTGGCTATAGACACTGTTATAACACAAATTTAAAATGTTAGTTTATCTACCTTATCTCTAAAATTTACTACTTATAACTTAATGTTGTTATACTACCAAAAGAAAAAATCTGAAAGCTTTCGATTTTACTATTTTCTGATTAAAATCATATTCATTGCATTTTGAGATGATAAGTATAATTTTAGCTTGTATAAGTAAATAATAATCGTATGTTTTGTCATAAGAATTTGATTTCAGAGCTCTGATTGTCTTAAAATAATTCTATTGACTAAATTTCGCAAGACAAACTTATCTCCACAATGTCAGCTAAAGCCATCATTCTGTTTATACTGTGCCTTACCAGATTTTCTTTCAATATATACAATATTATTCGTAAAAATATAGAACAGCAACACAAGAAATCAAGTATTTTAATGTGTCGAAATAAAATTTATATAAAAATGGTATTCAATTATTTCATAAAAATCAAAGACATTTAAAATCCACATTCATTTTTTTCAAATTATATTTTTGCTATACAACCTTATCATATAAAATTGCTTGAATAAAGTAAATAATTCTTACGTATGATTAAAATTTTTATAAGGATAAAAAAAAAAAAACTAAACTAAAACTAAACTTCCCAATAATGAATTTTATATTTTTATACAGATTTTTAAGTGTTTTAATTAAATTTAATGAAAATTGTATACACATAGCTTTGTCCTTCAGAAATCACATTTGTAATATTATACATAATTAGAGAAATTTTCAATTATCTTCTTTAATCATTCACTGTTTTTACATCGCTTAATGATTCTTGTAATCTTTACATAATCATTTTATCAACTAGAGAATAATATTATTTTATGAATTGAAATGTATACATATTTAGTAAAAATAAGGAAAATAATATTAGGAAATAATATAAAGGAAAATAATTTCTCTTTCTTAATATAAGCCTTTAGAATAAAAGATGAAATTAATTAATTGAATAAATTTAGCTTTAAATATAAAATGTTAATAATCTTTCAGAGGAAAAATAAAGTGTGAAGCTAATAAAACAACAAATAAATAGGATTATTAAATAAAATTTATAACAAAATAAATATTTATTTAAGTAGGATAAAATATTTCCTATGTTTAATCTGGATATCAAAACTTTAAATAATGAAATAAACACAATAAACAAAAGAAATTTGAAAATTGTATCACATTTATAGTTATTATGAAAAGAAAATTTATAAATAAAAGGGCAAATTTTGAATAAAGCAAAGAAGTTCAAGTTGTAATTGTTTCCAAAATTAATCTCTAATGCGTTATTATATAAAACTAATATGAAAGCTTAGATTAATTAATATATTGTTTCTTTTAAACTTTGTTACCAGGTTCTTAGCCAATCAAACAATGAAATTCATTCACTTCGTTGGATTACAAAAGCCGAATTTCCATAAGAGTGTGTATAATGTTTATGTTTCTTCTCGTATTTTTTAATGTGTAAGATAAATAATACAGTATTTATTTAACATTGTATAAACTTAAGCATACTTCATTTTGCTTTATCTGTAATTTTAATGATGTCAATAAATAAATGAAAATTTTTAATTGTAACTTATTTTTCTATTTAGGAACACGTGAGAAATGTTTTAGCAATAGATTATATTTTTATATTTTTTCATATTCTTTACAATCATCACAATTTATAAATATACTTTTGTAAATATATATACATATAACATAAAACATAAATATATATATATATATATATATATATATATATATATATAATCTACAATGTATATATATGTTTATGTGTGTCAGTGTGTGTATTTCAATATTTTAATATGTTCAAATTGAATGCAAACCATTCACTTTGGTAAATACTTAATAACTTAAATTTTATTTGAGTTATGTACGTATTTGTGTTTTAGAATGCTGTGTAGGAAAATTGGAATATAAAATCCCTACATCACAAGATATTTAAATTTGAATGAATTTTGTTTTCAAAAAAAATCTCCCTTCTTTTATCTTAAATCGAGGAGAAATGTAGAGATTGCCATCGTAAATCAAACAGCACGATAGAGCACGATCCTTGCATTGTCCTTCGCAATCCCTTTTGTGGGGGGAGGAGCGGCCATGTGCCATTGCAGTTTGGTGCTCTGCTTTTAATGCCGGCCATTTATTATCGTGGTTTGTTCAACCATACAGCCTATTATGAGGCTTAACTCTACTTAGCAATCAATGAGTTCCTGTTTCTGTAGAGTCGCTTCTTTCCTCTTTTTAATTGAATTCAATTCCCTTTTGTATTGTCAAATCATTTCAAGATTTTTTCAGAAGTAACCGATAGATAATTTAATGTAGCATGAAGAAACTTTTTTAGCCATAGAATAATTAAAATATGCTCGTCATTATTAGATATTTGTTGTTGAGCGTGTCTCATTTCAATCATTCTGATTGAATCAATGAACTGCTTGATACCAACTAATGCTATTTGTTGTTTGTTTGCAGTACGTTTCCTGCTGATTAGCTATTAAACAAGCAAATCTTTACATAATTTTGAGCTACATTCAAGGGACGGTGTCAATACCTGAGCTCGCATACTTCTCTCTACACTACGCCACATTAGTGGAGGAATATTAGGAACATTATGACCACGATTTTTTACATGCCTCAATCAGTATTCGTGAGTACGTGGGATATAAGGCTGGGTGAGAAAATTGTGTTAATTGATTTATTTGCTGTCATCTATTGATAATAGAAGCTTTTATACTTTCAAATTGTTTCTAAATATTTGTGCACATTTAATATAAGAAAAATTAAGGAATATCCCTTCCCTTAAAAACACTTTATATGGTATTTAAAAGAGTTTATGGATAGCATTCTATATCTATAAGCACTATGAGAAAGCGCAGATGCTCAGTAATTTAATGACTAACAAAAACGCTTATGAAAATTTCTGATTTGACCACAAATTTTCGTTTACATTATCAAATGTTGGCCTTCAAAAGCTTCACATTTATTGATCACTTGGAAATATCCTTAATGTCAGTACACATCTTCAATATATTGTGCTGTGTTGATAAATCTTTTTCTTGATCATGATTAATCAGTTCTAGGAACTTTTTTACGTAGGATCAAGGTTAACGATACTCAAATAATATTGAGCCCATTAACAACATGAAATATACAGAAACTTACTTGAGCTCCCATTTAACTGCATTGTGACAACAATAAAAGATAAATTGTCCACTATTGTTATTATCTTGATATTTTGTTATTTAAGATAAACGATGTATACTATGATCACTGTAACTTAATCAAAGAAATGTAACTCAAAATCCTAGTGAAAATTTTCTAAAGTAAGCCTTATCCGCAAATTCTAGGGTTTATGTAAATAAATCAAAATGACACTGAAATGTATTAATACTATAGAAGTAACTATACTGTGGTTAAAGTATGGATATCTGAGACTCATACTTTATATAATATTAAAATACTTAAAAATCCATAAATGCTAATTTTCAAATTTATAATAATATTTTTTAAAGTTTTAAAACATTTCTTGTCAGCTAAGTAATTGCGATAAGTTTTTAAAAGGAAGAACCTATAAAATTCCGAAAAGATTATGCAAGTTGAAGCAATTTAATAAAGGTAATATATGCACGTTTACATAAATAAAAAGAGTACGTTTAGTTAAAGATATTCGGAATTTATGTAAAAAATAAAATGCTACTTGAAAAGTTGTTTTTGTTGTATAGTGCTCGGCTACCAGAATTTCTGACTTTAAACACTACAAGGGGGAAGGAAGTGATGGCACCTCATATTGAAGGGGACCCAATGGTTGTGCCATCGTAGCTTTTAAAGAGGGTTTTCGTAGTTTAGAAGCAGAGAGTAAGTAGAAGTCTCCCATAGGTATCATTTCACATCGATGACATCGACGACACATTTAATTTGCCCCAGCCGCCATTATCCAATATGATCTTCGATTGGATCGGAATTTGAACTCTCTATCTTCTGATGATGAGAACGAATGCCCTAACCAACATGACCACTATGGTTCACCGTTTGAAATGTTACAATGACGGACTCTCACAATCAAATGGCTTGTGTTGTAAAAATAGTCACTCGTGAGATAGGCAATTTTTCTTAAGTAAATATGGAAGTTTTTCTTACACCAACTGTAACAAGAGTCTAGCGCAATTAAAGAGCATAAATAATTGCACCAATTAAATGACAGATTTTTTGTCTAAATGTATATTTTTTATTTAAGACATATTCGTTAAAATATTAAGTGAAATTCAAACCATAATAAGGATGCATGCTTGAAGAGAGAATGAAACTTTTGAGAGCTGTTTAATAGATGGTCATACTTTATTGACTATAGTTTATTTCATACGTTATATTTTAATTAATTCATAACTAAAATTTATTTATTAAAAAAGGAATAAATTGATCTATAAAACACTTTTTTACACTTTCAAAAAAATTATCAAATAAAAATGTAATTTATTTTACATTCATTAAAGATTAATAAAAATGAAAATGTGTAATTTATATATTTTTATCAACCTTTATCGTCCAATTTTTAATTTTTTTCTGACAATTATTTATTAATCAAACAATTAGTTGTATTAAATGTATTAATCATTCAATCAACTAAATAATCAATGATTTCTGTTATCAGTATATTATCAACACTCCCATTTTTTTATTAATTTCTACCTTCCAATTTAAAATTTCTTTTCAATCTTTATTTTAAATTTTCACCAAAGTGTCTTGTATTTAGTCCTCGCTTCGAATATCAAAATGTATTCACTTTTCATCTTTTGCTATCTTTTTTAAACCGAGAAATTCATATTTAAATATTTATTGCGGTATTTATGAGAAGTATCGCGAGTATTAATGTGTGTATTCTCGCCAAATATAGACGAAATACATTTCAACGAGAACCCGTTGGCGGTTATTCTGTATCCCCTCCCTGCGCTGCACCCTTTTCCCTCTCAACAAACTGAATATGCAACTGTGTATCAATATCGCTGTAAAAGTCAATACAGTTAAGCGCTCCTATACCCTCAGGCATAGTACTATAGCTTCACGGGTTGTTGAACAGGTTGATGAGGATGTCGGTAAGTTTTTTGGGGTGGTACAAGGGGAGTTCGACGAGAAAATTTGATTTATTTTTACTTCATGCACGATCATATTGATGTTTTTTTACAAGTTTATTTCATATTTTGCGAAAAATGTTTCCGTTTCTGATATATCTTTCATTTTTGTGGTTCCCGTAACGCTTTGCATATAAAAATGGAAGAAAATATTGTTATGTGGTTTAGTAGATCGTACTGAAGTACAATAAGTGTATGACGTAATATTATATGAAAATTATATAAATACTATTACGAATTTTCGATGTAATTTCATGTTATTATGTTTCATGATGATATTTGTTTGTTAACTGAAATGATAGTTAAAATAAAAAAAAATTAATTTTAAATAAATTTGGCTTGAATATTTCGTTTCGTTTTTTAATGTCTATGATATTTTAAAGATTTGAAGAATAAGTTCCCTTTCTCTATTTTTATCTTTATTGTGCATGTTTTATCTTCAGATTTTAATTGTTTAAAAGTGCAGTAAATTAGTAATTGTTTCGTTTATTTTGATTTCAAAAATATTAATGCACAATTTAAAAGGGCTTACTACCAATCGCATATTTTCAAGAATTTACTTAACATTTGATACTTACAATAATCTTACATTACAAGTACAAAAATGTCAACAAAATTAATTATTTAGATAAGTTTAAAAATTAAAATATAATAATTATTTAGTTAATCTTAAAAATTAAAATTAACTAAATAATTATTATATTATTTTGAGAGTATCTAAGAAAGTATTATACTAATATTATTTATGAAGTTTTCCAGCAAAGCATTTCCGTAGCATTTCTGTAATGCAATTCCAATGCCCAAACAAAACAAAACAAAAAATCAGTATCAACGTTTTTGTCATGCGCTTTATCTTCTTATTTTTTATTAAAGATATTTTGATATTTTTAATATATAAATGCATAAACTATTTCTGTAATTTACAATAGAATAATATTCTAATTCAGTTACGGTGCTTTAAACTTGTCTGAAACATATTAGCCAAATTTAAACAACACAATTAATTGTATTGACTTTAAGTTATCTTTCCAAAAATGGAAAAATAATTGCTTATTAAAATAGATTAAGCTAGAAGAAAATACTTAGGTTTCTCATAAACTGAAAAATGCTGTTGTCTTAACGAATTCTTATTTTTAAAGCTCAGACTAATTGGATTCCTCTAAATGTTACTTCATTTATTTAAGATTATGTGACATTCTACAAAATGAATTATTTTAAAATAAACTAAGCACATCGTTAAAATAATGCTTTACTGTTAAAACTGCATTTTTTTATGACATTTTGTAGAAGATTTTCGAAATTAAAACATTATCCTTTTTTAACTGGATACTTTCCTTAAAACAATCTGCATTCAATTCGTCAATGTCTTGAAAATTGAAATTTGTCTACATATAAGACACAAAGTCATTATGTTAAAAGCTAAACATAAAAGTTAATTAACTTAAATTGTTAATCTTAAATTTCTTGATGCTAAATGACAAATTGATAAATTAAATTTTTTTTAATATTAAAATTATATTAAAATGAATTACACAACTAAGTTATTAATCTTCTTCAATACATAATTTTGTCATTAAAAATTACTAATTTAAGTGTTACTTTTTTCTTAAAACATTTTTCATTTTTTATCCCTGATTGAAATAAATCTTGTTGAGTTAAATGCCTCTAAATAATTAATTCAAACTATTCTGAGTTTATAATAATAGCTTAAAATCCTTTTTTAAATATATCTTTGTATATACTTCTTAATTGACTCACTTAATGTGAAGTTAAAATCACATATTGAACATCCAAGGAGAAATTTTTTGTTTCTTTATTGCGTCCACTGCACATAACTACTAAATTTGAATAAAAATTTTACAAGTAAGTGGTTCTAGGTTGATATTTATTTCAATATTTTGACAATTTGTTCCAATACGTCGCCTTTTTTTCCCCCATTTATTTCAGTATATCTCTATTTTGTCTTCCATGTTGTCTATGCTAAGTACCTCATTGAAATAAACTTCTTAAAAACCTTATCCTGATAAAGTAAAATATCGAATAAATTTGAGCTACATAGCTATTTTGGCAAACAATTTGTCAACTGTCGATGATATAATAGAAACTGCTTCGTCATCTTCCATCATTTCGCACAAAACAATTCTGACGGCAACTTTCTCTTGCTTCTATAATTCCTTTCTCTTTCTTTTCATCACAATACTTATCTTTTCAGTTGTTTGTGAAAATTATTCAGAATATTCAAACATACACTAATTTGAAAAACGTCTAATTATTCAATGGTTTATTTATCATTAAATGTGCATTGCAAAAATGAAAAAGAATTGCGCTTATGTTTCTGGAAAAAATTAATTGAATATATTTACAAAATTCAAATATAACGAATATACACACTTATATAACCTAAACAATGTGGTACTCATCATGAGGTCACATGACATGTACCAATAATAAAAGCGCCATATGGTAATGAGTTAAGTTTTAGATTTTTTGCTTAAATTCCTTAAATTTTTCTATAGCAATTATAACAAAAAGCAAAATTTTTCTTGAAATGCAATTTCTAAAGAAATAGGATGGGGTAAAGAGATATGTACAAATTTTTGTTCCAACAGAATATTTTCACCCGATCATTTGTTTCGCATAGTTCTTATCCAGTGTATAACATCTCTTGAAAACCCTGATTTCACGTAACAATTAAACTCCCTCTCAAGTGGGCTTATTTTAAATTTTTTGTCATTAGCATTTCTAGGCATGTTTTCCTATGGGATTTTGATTATATTTGCAAATACATGAGATATTATAATTTCTTAAAATTGTTTTATTTCTCGTTGATTACATAAAATGATATCAAAATTGATAAATTGGGTGTTCAGATACATAAACATTAATAATTGACAAAGCTTAATGATGCCTGATTGTTAGCACTCTAGCCTTCGATTTAAGAGTTCGTGGATTCATTTTCCATCTCGTTTTCATATGAATGTGTAAATTCAGATTCTTTGGCAAATCATGATCAAATTGTCCTCGTGGGTAAGCAAATGACAGTTGAGTGACAAACAAATTAACACATACATAACATATTTTTAAATATAAATATTAAATCTAAACATATTTGAACATATGAAAATATTGACTATCCCTTTATTAAGAAGTCTTACACTGAGATTTTTATTTGTACGCTCAAATAACACAAAAACTCATACCGTCAGTTAAATACGTGACAATTAAGCAGAAATGACAAACACGATGAGGCATGGACTTCATATATGTCAAAAAGTATCTAGGAGACTATTCGAACATAAATCTTCTATGATAATACGCAAATTCAATATCTTGCGAAATTGTGGCAATTCCAGATTTTCTCAATTATGTTCATCCCTTAGTTTTAGGTGGTCAATGGAATCACTTAAAATCAAAACATTGACTCTGAAGCAACTCATGACGAGTGAAGCATTGTAATTGTCCAAGTCCACGAGAATGCCTTGTTGATATGAATGGGTGTAGGCGCTTATGTATCATTCACCTTTCAGATCCTCTTTTGATGTATCCGTGATCTCATATCATACCAGCTGCTGATTTCTCTTACTTTCAAAGAGTTTCTTGAATCCGTTTTGACATATAGGATACCTAAATTCAGGAGATTTTCTCATTACCCTCACATGTCAGACAGCCGTTCCAATTGGAAACGAGATTCGTGATACAGGACATCTTTCTTCTAGTTATTGGCTGTCCAGTACTCATGACGGGCCACTGAAAGCCGTTAAGCTTTGAACTGTGAAAACACCGGTAAAAGTGAGGACATTCTAAATTCTTATATCAACGATGGTTTGCTGAACAGTTCAAATGACACTTGTTAATGTTCAAGCATTCAAATCCACCTTAATCCGAAGAAATGTTTGATATCTATTTTGTGCTTATCAATCATCAGTGATTCCCATCTTTTAATGTATTTTTCCTGCCACAGTTTTCTGAGATTCTAAAATTCGTCAGATTGTGGATGTTTAGAGCCACTCGAGTAATCAAATGCAGAAATTCAAATTTCACCACAAGCTCGTTGATGCAACAACCCATCCCTTAGGCAACGATTGTAATCCACATTCAAAGTCTTAAAATTTGCATAATCTATCGCTGTAGCAGCCGTAAGCAATCAAGCAGACTTGCAATACATCTCGCCTAACACAGGCACTTCACACTACATAGCATCAATTGAGGGTTGGATGCATCTGTGGTAAAGTATATGACGTTTGAGTGTGTATGAAAGACAATGAAGAGCAGAAAACGAAATTCGTCGATGACTATTCTATTGGAAAATCGAAGAATATATTTTATTTTAAGCTTCAAATGAGAATATTTTTATTGAGTATCAAACAAAATGAAATATAATAAGCGATATCTAGATAGTTTCAAATGCAGAATAATAAGCAGTTAATATTGTACAATTCCATATTCTTACCAGTATTCATTATAACTTTAACATTATTATTTCTGTAAATATATTGCAGATTTTTAAAGTGTTATTTTCTAAAATAAATTAATAGTTTTTTAAACTACATGTGAAAGAAAATGAGTAAACATTCATTTGAAAAAATGCACAACTTTCATAGTATTTTTTTAACATTGTGTTGTAAGTTTAACGAAGAGCTGTTCTACAATTCAACAGATCTTGAGGTTCATTCTCACTTCGAGCATAAATACTTCTAGTAGTATTATGTCTATATTTATGAAGTAAAGCGTCTAATCAAAATAGTCCACATGAGCAGAAAATAATTATAGAGCAATAAATCAAAATCTATTATTCTGAAAATTATAATAATCATCAAAAATATAATTCTCTCAAAAAATAGTCCTTGACTTTAAGAAAAATCACTTGAATAATTAGGACTATTGAAACATTTTCAAGATTTAAATTTTTTTACCAGTTTCATGAAAACACACACTTAATCCTAAGCACATATCCACAAAATCAATTCAATGTCCCAAATTCAGAATGTGTAAAAGTAGAAAATAGCCTTCGTAAAAATTAAAATACTTTCATTTTACTTAAAAAAAAAAATATTTTTAATAAAATTTTTATTGCTCTATAATATTTTATGACATGTTTCCAAAAGATTTTCATTAGATTTTTCACTAATAATTAATGTTATAATAACACGATAAGATAATTTTTGTGATAACAAAATAATGTTATAACAACACGATTATTTTAATTATTCTTATAATTGTAAAATATTTATCTCTAATTAGAATATTATTAATCTGAACTACTTATATTTATGGAACACAAGATAACGTAAATGTAATTTTCAGATAACCATAAGCAATTGTACTGATTTTTGACTTTTTGGCGAGAAAAGAAACAATTCGTCCTGCATCAAATCACCATTTAAGCAAAAAGTTAAAAAAAAATTCACTATCTTTTTCCAACTTCTCCATCTCCTTTTTGCACAATAAAGTAACTTTTGGAAAACAGTACATAAAAGAGCTTTGTTCGAGACATCGGGTAAAGGAAATATCGCCAAGGACGAAAAAGAAATCCTATTTGCGAAGTGCATTCCCCTTCATTTAGAGTGAATTTTAAATGTATTCGCCAAGAGAAAGTAAATACAATTTATACAATACGGCAAGAATATTTTTAAGACAAGCCTAAAATCCTTTACTTTTTGCGGTCTTGATTTATTCTTTACGTAACGGAAAACGCATAAAAATCTTATTTCGAGAACAACAAATTTCAAATTTAGGAGGTTTCTGCTATATTTTCGGGGTGTTTTGGCACCATGCCAGATATCACGCTATGTCATAAAAGCTCCGTCGGATTCATGCATTTTGATTTAGTCTATTACAGTGCATGAGCGAGTCGATTTATTTGGCGTCTTTGGCTGGAATTATTTTCGAAAAGATTTTCCGGAAGCATTCATCACCACAGAGCCATTTGACACCAGAACTGATGGAATCTTATCATATATCTGATTATTATAATGAAAAACAAAAAATAAATAAATAGGATGATTAAAGAAAATTGATGAAAAATGTGCGTTTAGATATATATTGCAAATTAAACTTTTAACAAATTTATTAAATCCCACTCTTTATCCCTTATTTGATGATTCTTAATTTTGTTTTCGAATAGTTTGTGGGGAGTTTAATATAGTTTGTCTTAATTTTCCTCATCGTATTTGATTTTTTTGGGGAAGAATATTCGTATTTAATGGACTGCATCTATGTGTCATAAAGGAAGAGAATTTGGTAAAATTTCTCCCACCCA
Source organism: Latrodectus geometricus (assembly GCA_026290005.1). NCBI lineage: Eukaryota > Metazoa > Arthropoda > Arachnida > Araneae > Theridiidae > Latrodectus > Latrodectus geometricus. The sequence continues at coordinate 523,085 of JAPDSC010009445.1, read as the reverse complement.
TGACGATTTGTTTGTCACAAAGGAAATAAGAGCAAACAAATTCCACGTAACTTTTCCAATTTGTGTCATAAAGGAAAACATAGGGGAAAATTTCCGGGCACCCATTCAATTTATGTGTTATAAGGAAATAATAGGAAAAAAATTGTTATAAGGAAATAATAGAAAAGCAGCACATATTAGTTCTTAACTCCAAGCATTTATGCATAAAGGACAAATTACAAACGTCAAAATTTAGAAATATTTTCGGATTGCTTTTCTCATGTTTTTAGTTTGAGGGAGACTGATATAATGGTATAAATCTCATTCCATCCCATCCCCTATTCTCGATTCAATCTTGGGCAAAAATTCGTCGGATTCAAAACGTATTTTAACCTTGTTATTAAGGAAATTGTTTAGTTGAAAAAAGTATTTTAAATGAAAATGCTCAAATAGAATAAGCACGTGTTGAATTTCAGTACCAACATAGGCCGAATACAAGAGTAAATTTATGTAAACTCCAAGGAAAGAAAAAAAACTAAAAAAATCCAACTTTTGCCATTAAATGCATTCTTTACAGAAACATATATTTGAAAATACCCCTCCCCTTTTTTTATGCATAAAATTCTTCGGAAAGTAAAAGTATTCTTAATCTGATACACTTAATCGAAGAAAACATCCTAAAATGGTGTACAGGGTGTCGTTTCCCTTCTTCCTCTACCTCAAGACAGTTCAAATTTCACGAGCACCCGAGAATACTAAGTAAGGTCCTACAGATCTTAAAATGTAAAAAAAATGCACGGGGGATTCTAAAAATCATAATCCTGATTTTCAAAGTTAATTTTCCAGACATACTAGCAAATATTGAGCATTAGCTTTGGAAATCAAGATTCTCATTAGACTGCATAATATTTGACTCCATATTGTTGAATATTTAGCATGTACTGTAAATATGCCACAATGTTGTAGGCTGTGAAGAAGGACACTCACAAATATTTTATAGAGACATTTTGTTCAAATAATTTCTGAAACTAATAACTGCTCTCAGCCTCTCTTCGTTTCATTCCTAATAATAAGGATGACTTAAAGCATTTATATTCTAATTAAAAATTTTTTTATTTGGAATTGAACCAAACACCATTAGATAAACGCGTAGAAATTCTAGTTGAACAATGCACATTTATAAATTTTATTGAACGTTCTAACTTAATCGCATTGCACCTTAGTGGTCTCTGCAGAATTATGCTAAAAATCTTATATGGAAAAAGTAATTTACAATAAAGTAAAAAAAATGGAATAATTTTATTTGCTTATACTTTTTACATTATTCAATACTAGTTGAAAGTAAATCTTTCGTTGTGTATTCCATTTAAATAATTTTTTACTAATGATTCAATAAATTCATAATTGACACCTGACTTTCAGCATGCATAATGTGCTTAAATTTTACTGGGGAAAATATCTTTCTAGATTTTGACGATCTCAGATTTCAAGGATTAGAAAACTATTTTTTTCTTTGAAAATACCAGCCTATATTAGTTCTTTTTCTTATGGGGTATACAAAAATAAAAATATCTAAAAAAAAATCAATTCTGAATATGGTTCCTGCTCTTACGTCTGTAAACATTAAACTCAATAGTTCTGTGCTTAAAAGTTTACTCTTAACGAAATCTTTTCATTTAATTACCAAAGTCGCGAAACATTATTGCAACTCGACATGAAGTATGGAAATGAAATATCTCATTAACTAAGTATAAATAAATCCAATAAATGTGTGTGAGTGGCTCTGATAACTTAAAAAATCCCATTAATTATGAAGTCAATTAAAATTAGGACTCTTTCCATTCATGTTCTAATGAATTTCCTAATAGTGGTATAGAATGTGAAGTGTAAACACCGTACAAAGCGATGGCAAAAAACAATACTTTTTTTAAAAATCAAGAGAAAAGTTGTAAATATTGTTTTCTTTTCGTAAACTACACAGTAGAAGTGTAAAAAGAACGGGAAGTATCCGATGCCGTAAATATTTTCTTTCAACCCCCCCCCCCCACCTTCAGCCATTACACCTAAATCGTATTTTTAAAAGAAGAAAAAGAACAACACATTTTCTTTAAAACATGAGGCGATCTGGTAGCCGAATGGTTAACGCTAGTTTTAAATTCAACAGTGCGTGGTTTCGAATTATACCTTGGGTTTGGGTGTTAGTTGTGATTCAGTATCCTCTATGAACCATATTTCTCGGTCAAATTAGCCTTTGTATGAAAAAATTAACCGTTGATCCACAAACCAAGCAAACCTTCTTAAAGCAAAATTTCCGGCGAAGAATCCTTCACGGCTTAATTAATTGCAATGCACTATAAGCAACTTTACAGGAAGTTCGATTCATTCGATTCAACTTTAATTACATGGTTTATAAATTGATTACAAACACAGTAATTAATTTCGAAATAAATTATTTTTATTTCAAAACAGAAAACTAATTTCTTGATCTAAATTTTATTCCATTCTGTTCAACAGTTCTTATTGCAACCCCGGACAAAAAAAAAAAAAAAAAAAAAAAAATTAGACAAGCAGAATAAGAATCTTATTTATACAAACTTTGATTACTTAAGAAGAACGCCAACAAAAGTAAAATAACAGCAAATGAAAATATTTCGTGTCTGGTAAAAGTTGCTTTTAGTTATGCTATTTAAAGTAAATATTTGTATAGGGAGATATTGCTAAAGGGAAACTATAGCTGTATAATAATAAAGTATTTTAAAAACTGCTATGAACTGGAAAGACATTTATTAAGCCATAATAAAAATAAAAGGAAAATTATGTTAAATATTTAAGGGTGTACCAATGCATTTTTTTCCATGCAGTATAACAAAAATAACACCTAAAAATAGAAAAATCAACTTCTGACTGAAAAACAATTGAAACCTGTAATACAAAGTTCTACAAGATAAAGTATGAAAAAATGCATACCTTACAAAACTCATTTATAAAATTTAGTAATGAATTATAAATTAATACAATGAAAACAGTAGAATTTATATATAATGTAGTTACTACATGACCTGCCGAAATGAAAAAAAAACTGAAGCAATGCATTAACGAAACTTTTCTGACTAAAATTTTGAGTTGAATTTAAAAATGTGGATAAATTCTAACATATAAAAGTTTAACAGATAAAAAGGGTTACACATAACAAAATGATTTAATTAGTATCATCTTAAAACGAAAATTTCCTCTTTTTCGTTTCTACAAAACATTAATTATAATCTCATTTTAGAACACATTAAAAAGCAAATATCTTTTATTGTCAGTTTTGTATTGGTTTTCTTTCGTAATATTTCGCCAATTGTAAATATAAATATTTCTGAGAATATTTTTCAACTTCAAAAAACATTTCGACTGTTTGCTGATTATATATAACAATTTCTTTCATAACATTTTTAAGGAAAAGTGAAGAATGTATTATGCTGTGCTTTCATAAATATTTAGATTTGAAATCTTGGCATACCTCAAGAAATAATTTCCTTATTTATAATAATCATATGCATTCTTAAAGTTCATACTTAGTTTGTTGCTTTCAATTTCATGACTTTATCCTATATTATACACGATAACCCAAAATGAAACTAAGCCAGGAAAGCTATTTGCTAAGCCCATGAAAATTACACCAGATGAAGTCAATTTATTGCAGTAAAATATTCTGATTTAACATTTTTGAAACAGCATAATAGATACCAAAATGCCAAAGAATGCTTTAATATCTTCTTAATATTCACTGCGTAAGTTGTCTTCCAGGAGAATGTTTCATCGATAATACAGCAAGGGAGAAAACCTGGAATGTTTCCAATAATCCACCCCGAGAGATATGCTCGTGGAAGGCAGAATTACATCTACCTGCTATCCTTCGATGTTTATGATTAAACTAGTACTCGCACTGTAGAATGCTGCTTTACTACTAGGACACGTCCAGTCCTATCTAGGCCAGGCTGTTAGAGTGATTATTAAGTTATTGTGATACCTTTATTGTAATCTAACTCCGTCAATTGTAACTGTATGACTCAGCCAACAGTTCTAAAATTTTAAAACGTGCTCAAATAAGCGTTCGGTCTCATAGGAACCATTATAGTTCTGCATATCATTTGTAAAATAAAAAAAATATTTTTTTGATTTCGCAGTTAATTTTTTTAACCAAACTGCTCTGTATTTATAAATAAAGTACTGAAAAGATAGTATATTCTGTTTGTGATTTTTCACGATCCCATCATCTCCAGGATAATTGAATAACACAAAATACAGTCCCTTTAGACGACAGATTTATTACATATTAACACACAAACATTAATTCAGACCTTTTATTACTTTTATAGAGAAATTATTATACACTGATAGTAGGATAACCGCTATCCCTGGTAATCAACACAAACCAACCAACGATTCTTCTTTCTCCGACACGAATACTCCATTCTGTGGCTGTGTCTCCACCCCCGCAGATAACGAAACCAAAAGTTCCAGTTAATTAATTGTCTGACTTTGCGCTGCATATGAAACAAATGGAAAAGAAAATTCCAGCTTCAAAACAATTTTAACTTACTTTCTATTGATGTAAAACTGGGCATGTTAATTACTTTTTTAATTTGTTGAAAACTACATTTTTAAAGACACTTTTTCCACTGTAGAAAAGAATTTCACTCTTGTTTTTAGCAAAAAAGCATCCCAATCTTAGAGGTAGCTACTAATTTGCAAAATTGTCAGTGTTCGTAAAAACAAAAGTCTGCAGTATAAGTCTAAAACTAAGTAAACATTTTACTATATAATTGATTTAAGTTTAAATATGTTAAATTTTTTCGGGTCTTACAACAGCCTTCGGTCAGTATTCTTTCTATCATTTACGTGATACCAAAACTAGTTATCAAAGCTGACTACTTGTAACCAATTTTTTAAACTCGGTATTTTTTTTTATTTCGATATTAACGTCTGTTTTTTTCTGTCTGCTGAAGCCTTAAAGCTAAATCAGCAGTTTAGTTGAATTACAGCCAAAACATGAACTTCAACATATAAATACACATGAATATCTTCAAACTTCCACACCATAGCAAAGGAGGAACAATAAACGATGTATAGTGTATATAAAACCGCTCGGCTTTCAGGAATCAGGAATAAAATCCAGACCATCAAATATAAACTTTATCATCCAAATATAATTATACGTTTCTTCAAATCATCCAATCAACCAAGAGTAAATCAAACAAACACACACACGCAATATATATATATATATATATATATATATATAAACAATAACTGATACTTTTATTATATGATTAAAACTTAGTAAGAAGTTTTTGTTAAAATTTCTATGCTTCCAAATCTAAATTAAAAAACTAACTTCGTTTAATTAGAGGAAAAAATTCTTGCACCGAAGGATTAATATAAGAACTTAGGGTCCGCGCTTGATTAAAATGAAAAAGTAGCTGCACGCTTTTTAAATTAAGACTTTCTCAAGTGTTAAGAAACATTTTATAAAGGAGTTTCTTTTTAATATATTTTATTGATCCAGATTAATTTCCCGTTGAGCGTCAGAAGAATGAGATTTTGTGAAACGTTTTTGATTAGCGAAATAAGGACACTTTGGGAAAATATTAATAGATCCGTTTATACTTTAATACATTATACTGTTGTAAGTGTATGATTTACATAAATTCTTTCTTTTTAATATTTCCGATTCAAGAATTGCACTTTCATTTTATTTAAATTCGAATGAAGCGAAGGTTGTAAGAAAGAACAGATGGAAACCAAATTGAAATCAGTAACTTTATGGATTGCTAATGCAGTTTATGTAATTGAGAAATAAATTTATGCTAATTCTTTGTAAATAAAGTGTCTGATAAACTTTTTTATTTTCAAAACTGAAGTATATGCAAAATGTTATCGGGAAAAGTGAATTCATCATGGAACTCACCTGTAAATAAAAAAAGTCACTTTACGTTGTACTGTTTTTGAAAAACTGTGTAACCAAATAAGACCATTGTGAAAATATAAGTTTGGATCAATTGTAACAAATAAATTTTAAATTATTTAAAAATATGTATTGCGTACAAGCTTTTAGCTCTAATGAGTAAAACCATTATTTATCATTCTGAATTTATTTTACCAATTTATGCCAGATTTTCTCGTTGGCCTAAATTCGTCCCATTCATATTACAATGCAGTATTTATTTTTAAATAATATATTTTACTAATTTTGTAAACTTATAAATGGCTAGCTTAAAAATATTTTTCGGTATAAGATTATAAAATCTTCGGTAAATAAATTTTTGATGTTGGAAGTGATAATGAATAAGAGAACTACGATGAAGAACATAATAATAAATCCAAGAAATGTAAAGGAGGCACTTAAAATGAATAAAAAATTTGTGAGATGAAACGCCAAGATAAATTATGGAACTATGAAATATAGATAAGAAATAAGAAAATAAAGATAAAAGAAATAAGAGCACCATTATGATGAAACTTATAGTTAATCAATATTTTCGTAAATAGTTATTTCGAAAAATGTGATAATAAATAAAAAAAAACTTTGATGAAGAAAATAATAATGAATATAAGATATTACAATGAATCTTAAGATGGTTTCATAAAGCAACTTGATGAATCAAGAATGGTAAAACAGGTAAAATGATTCAGAGAACAATGGGAAAATGAGTGATAAAAAAAGAGTTTTAATTAAAAACGAGGAATGAATAAAAGGACTATCGAAAAAAAAAGAATTTTGTATGAATATATTATCATAAAATAATTAAGTGATAATGAAACAAACAGTTATGGTAAAAAGTCTGATGATGAATAACAGAATTATGATGGAAAAAGTGATAATGAATCAGGAAAACTATGATTGAGACAGTATAGTGATTCAGACATCAGTGATCAAAAGTATGGCAATGAATCAGAGAACTGCAGAAAAAGATAAGGATTTAGAGAACTGTGAAAGAATAATAATGAACAAGATAATTATGAAAAAATATGAAACAACTAATAAGAGAGCTACGACAAAAATATAATGATTTCGAGAACTAAGAAAAAAAAATATGATAAGAAACTGTGTTTATTTAAAAGAGAATTATACAGTATATTGGATTTACGAGTTCACTAACTTGGTTAGAAATAATTGAACTGTTTGTAATTCTAATTTTCTCACGTAAATGATGAAATAAAGAGTTAAATTTTAAAATTCTAATTCGGAGAAGATTCTTAACATAAGCAAATATTAAAGTACAAATATTATGCAAGAAATGTTATCTTTATATACAGAAAGGGGGAATATTTACAAAAGAGGGAAAGAAATACTTAATTTTTCTTGCCTATCCTTAGAATTTTCCAAACTTTTTGAGTGTAAAGTTTTGCTAAAGAAAAATTGAATATGGAAGAGATTACAGTAAAATATCATTTTTAAACAACTAAATTGCATTAATTTATTTAAACGATATTTTACTCTACATGTAAGCAAATAACATAGAGGGGAAGAAACAACATTTGAAAATTCCAAATATATAATATAAATGCAGACAATTCAAAGAAAAATTATTTACAATTCGTGAAAGCACAATTCTAAGCAAACACACAAACAAAAACAAGTTATAGATTGTAACAGTAAAATACAGAAACAAACTAATTATTGATGTTTTGGCCATCTTCCAAACAATATGTAAAAAATGAAAATATTCTATAAAATATATTTTGTAATTTAATACAAATAAATAAACAATGTATATAGACCAAAACTTAGAAAAAAGCTGCAATGAAATTTAAGAAACATTTTTATATACATTGTTATTGGGGCGAGAAAAAAATTATCGTTTTATTCCTGGAATATATCAGATTAGATCCAGTGAGATCTAATTTTCACCTGCTAGCCTAGTTTGAGAAGAAAATACCAGTATAGGTGTTGATCTTTTCAATTGATCATGATTCAGAACTCAAAAACGTTCAAATATGTAGGTTGTTATGTGAAATTTACGTTTATTTTTTATGAGAAGCGTAGTTACAGATTTCTTTTGTTATTTTTTAATATAAATATATACATACTTTTGGGCTGAAAAACATTTTCTTTTATTCTCAATCACACTTTAATTTTACTAGATATAGAATCCAATAAAGTTCTACATTAAAATGGAATTAAGTATATTTAACTGATATAACATTAATTATACATACGTAAATCTTTTAGCTCACAATGAATGGTTGAATTATTTGTTTTTTTATCCTTAAGTCTATTTAAACATATTTTTAAATTTCTAATTAAAATTTTACCATCCCGCATTAATTTCTTAAACTTTTCCACCTTTGTTATTTGCCATTTAAGCAATAAAAGTATAATACTACTACACTGCGGTGAATCTTATAATATTATATTTTAATTAGGATTATAAATAATTTCATGAGTGTGTAAATATCAGTTTGAAATTGTTTTTCCCCGTTCACGTGAACTGTGTCAAAAAGATTGTAAAACTAAAATCAATAATATCGTTAAAATATTAGATTAATTTATCTTCAATTTTGCATTATTTGCCATGAAACACTAAGCAAATAATTGCTCCTGTATCAGAAATGATAATTAAACTGATATCTATAGGGGGGAAGGAATAATGAGTTAGAGAGTTTGTTGAAGAAATTCATAATGACATAAGTATCATAAAAAATGATTAATCAGAGAATTATGATGAAAGAAGAATTAATAAATCAAACTATCTGAAAGATGATAAAAAACATATTGTGATGAAAATTGGATAATAAATCTAAGAATTTTTAAAAAAATTATTCAAAGAATTAGGCAATTATGATGAAGAAAATTATAATGAATAAGAGACCTGAGAAAATAAAATAATAAAATAGATAATTTTGATGCAGAAATTAAAAATAATTCGCCAAATCCTTCAAAAAAATATTGAAGGATCCAATAAGTTTTAATATATGTCCTAACTAAATAAATTGTGTGAAAAAGATAAATAAGTGAATAAAAATGCTGTGTTGAGGAATTGCAATGAAGAAAATAATAAGGAGTGAAAAAATTTTAATGAGAGATTTTTGAAAAATTGAATGAAAGGGAATAAAATGTATGGCTTTTAATAGCGGCAATACTTTTGCGCTGTTAAAAGCATTGTTCCAGAAAAATCTCATAAATAAAAATATTTTTTAAGAGAAATTTTTTTATTTATCATTAAACTTTCATTTTTTTTTCTTATAAACTTTTCATTATTTCTCTTAAAAATATTCGGGAACCGAAATAGCAATATTGACTTTTTTTCAATACTTACTATCAGTTCACACTTTCTCTACATATATCTTGTTCAAATTTTCAATTATTTATAAAATAGTTTTTATTCGTCCACTCGAGTTCAAAATCCTTTTTTTAACTTTTTGTGGATGACACTTGATGTTAACACAGATGTTACAAATTCATTAATTAAATTCAATTAATTAATTCAGCTTTAAAAATATAAAAAATACATAGTAGTTTAGTGGTGTCATCTGTTGACATCAGTATTTACTATTTACATGTTTGCATTTCTTACATTTTTAAATTTGTTTATTTTTATTATCTTGTAAATGAGTTTATTTTGTTCCCCTTAAAAATTCAACAGTGTGGTTTTGACTAAATTAATGAGAGAGACGGAAAGTGTATCTTTGTGTGAGAGAAAGAGGGGGAAAACATTTTTCCAAATTTTGTTTAAAAAAAAAAGGAATGAAATTTATTTAGGAAGGACTTTCTGTCATATAGGGCTATGAAATATTTTTCTGGCAGTGGCAAAGTTGGTAGAGCATCAGCGTAGAATTTTCATGTTGTCCGATCGAATCTCGTCGAAGCAATGAAACAGGATTAGCGGTATCAGTCCTTGTCAAAAAACGGACAGTGCAAAATTTTATAAAAAGTAATTAAAATTTTTCTTTGTTGACCTAGCTAGAATTTGAATTAATTTATTTTTTTACCAATTTCTTATTTAAATGTTCATTTGCGTTAAGCATTATCATACTATGAAACTATCATACAGTTCACGACAATAAATCTTAAAGCCATCATCCGTATAAATCTGAAAACATTCATTTAATATCATATTTATGTTGCACATAAATCTGATTTTTATATATATTCCCAAAAATATTCACTTAAGTAACAATGAATTTTTTTAATCCTTTTTTCTTTCATATTTCAGATAATTTAGGCAAGGAACTCAATATCATTGCATTCATGATAGCTACAATTAATTTTTTTTCAATTCAGTAAAAAAAACTAATTAAATCTATTTTTTTATTCCAGATTCCATAACTTTTTACTAACTATTTATCTTTGAAAACTTAAAACGTAAGAGCTGAATGCAATGTAAAATACTATGTTGTAATTTTATTAAGTGACGATTCATTTTTTAATTTTATTTCTGTTAACAAAAGATTAAAAGAAGAGTGTAGAGTCAGTTAAAGTTTTAGGATTCATATTCAAAATACCTTAGGATTTGATGCAGCTTTAGGTATTTCTGAATGTGAGTTGAAGTCATTGTAAAAGATGTAATAGTGATTAATTTCTGCCGAACACAGTTTCCCTCCAATGGATTTCCCAATAGCTAAACTTTTTATCGGAAACAAATGCAAGCATCTTAAAAATTTTCCATTTAAAAAAAGAGCATTTTTTTATAATGAGAACTTTTATTTGGAACCCAAATCTAAGGCTTTAATAATATTAAGAATATGATATTAATGAAATAATGAATGGAGTTTTATCCTAAGTCAGCATTTTTTTAATAGACTCCCTTTTTAGTTTTTATTCTTTTTGTAGGGAAGAATCTCATATTCAATTCACTTATTACTTCCAATTTCTCAACCACTTGTTTTGGTCATTCTAGAGATAATAAATGGCCAAAGCTTGCTTCTCATGTTTAATAGGAGTACATGGATTATAGTAATTCATACAATAAATATGTGGCTTTAGTTAACTTGTAAAAGAAACGTAGAAAAATCAGCGAAAGATAATGCAAGAATGTTAGATGTAACAGAAAAATGAATTTTAAGTAATGTAATTGGTGTAAAACTTGAAAATGACTGAAATGACAGCTGATTTCAAAATAAAGACTTTATGCAAACAAAACTGCATTGAATTAAAAAAAAAATACAATTAAAACAAATAGAAGGTATTTAAGATTTATTCTGATGAAAGATTTATTTTCAACTCGCTACTTAAAATCTGATCATTTTCATGAAATTTCAGATTGCGAAATATAAAGCAATGTAAAATAGTAGAATTTAGTGTGGCACTTATTCCCTAAACTGATGACCAATCATCAATTTTGAACCTATTTTTGAAACAAAAATAATACGTGATATTTTCAAACATTTAATTCTTTATTATTTGTAAAATTTCAATTCGTCAACGAATCCCAAACTTACAGATAACGAAAATTTTTCTATAACCAATTTCCTACCGTAACCAATCATTTTTACAGGGAGACTCCACTGAATATTTTAATTTCTAACTACTTTGACAAAACTCGGAATGAGTTCTTTAGAACAAAACCTGGAAAGAAGCGATTTTATTCCAGAATTCTCCTGTGCTCAGCTTGTGCCAAAATCATCGCTTCATTCTCGTATGTGATCCTTCTTCTGGAAGATGCACAATGAAAGAAAAGAAAGGGATGGTGTGCCTTGAACGGTTGCAGTTGGAAATGTGCCAAGACGAGGTGGCTACTGACCTTACAGGGATCATCCACCTATCGTTCCGATTTTCAAGACTGAAGAAAACAAAGAAGAAGTAAGAGGAGCGATGTTTCCAGGATGATGACCTTCGAAAGTGTGGATTTCTTTGACTGGAGATTTATTTTTTGGCTCCATTCATGAAGATTTATTACGCGTACGTTTAATTTAACCTTCTCACAGAACTAGATTTTTAAACAATACCGATTAATCTTTTAGAGTTATAAGTTTCATAATTAATTACGTAAGCTCTGTTTAATTTTCATGGCTTCTATTAGTAAGATTTGTCATCTTTGATTAAATTCTGTTATTGTCTTTACTTCTTGTTGTTTTGATGGCGTTAATTTTTTTTGTAATTAACAAATCTCTTTTTATGTTATTTTCCAGAAAGCATTTCATATTGAATTCAAATTTTCAATTCTCAATTTTTTTTAGGGTAAATCTTAATTGGTAGCATTTCTCAAGTGTACCCAGATAATTAGTAAAATGCTGATCTATTTTTTATCCAATCAGAATCACACTATGCTGAGAGGATCTATACTATCTGTCTAACATAAAAATAGCTCTCATTAAGTAGTCTGGTTAGTGGCAGTTGTTACAATAACAACAGAGCTTTCTACTTCAAAGGGGGGTTAAGGATGTTTTGAATTGGTAGTAATTATAAGAGAGTAAATATATATTGTACTTAAGACGTTCTGTAATACGAATTCCTACATTAGTACCTATTATTCATAAGACCTAATGTTTTGTGGCAGGTGTGTTGTGGAGAGGGGTGTGTCAGATGATTTTTTCACTTGATTTTTGTTCAAAATTATGAGTGAGTTAATCATAGTAACTCTAATTCGTTTGGAAATTGAATAATTGTCTGGCATTTGACTAAAGGGATGCTGCATGTATACATAAGTCATACAAGCGTACTTAAAATATCTTTCACGTAATTATGTAAGCGTTTTTGTATTGCATTATTCATTTTTGAATACCATTAGATTACAAGCTAAATTCAACAATTTTTTTCCCACAAGTTTTAATTTCTTATAATGATACTTTAAATAAAATTAAAGAAAAAATGCATTCTATATAAATATTTTATAAAGAAAAAAAGGAAGATTTTAGTTCGAATTTTGTCTCACATTGCTTAGAATTCAGCAACATTTTATTCTTTCTTGTATTACTTTGATACATAAAATGTTAAGCACCATTTTAGAAGCAAAATAAAGAATTAACTATTTTCTCAAATTAATCCATTTATTATTTTAATTATCAAGACTGTCAAACCTCATCAGTCATCATCAAGTCTAGCAATTGCCAGGCAATCATCTTCTGCCATTTCATTTTCTGATGTCTTCTTCTATGAAGCGACTTTATCTATTTTGCTAATAGCACAATAATATTATTCAAACAGCAAGTGTTCCATTTTTTCCCTATGGAATGCTTTCAGGCATTGTACAAAATTATTAATTGATGCGAAAGAGGACTTAACTTGGGCCAATAACAGGATGATCTTGGGTTACACCCAAATACTGTTTATCTATTGCAATTAAATGTTGCATTTCTGCTTTCAACAAATATACACTTCACTATATGGTATAAAAATATTATTTTTAATTCATAATTTATATAAAAATGAAGATTCTTTTAATTTCTTAAGATGTGTGATGCACATAAAATTTATATTCTATTTTATTGATTCCATAGTATATTTAGTACATTTCATTTGCATGAAAAATAACCTTAATTCATAAAATGTTGTCTCAGATGGGTATTAACAATTTGGGTATCGTCAAAAACGTCGGCCAAATCCATGTAAGCCCGTGCAGCTCCTGATGAAGGACGTGAGACGCAGCTTCAGGATGTCCAAGACCATGGGGCACTAAAGGATGAAGTCTGACTTTTGCTTAAAGCCTCCAAAGCTTTGGGGTAAGTGGATGGTTCTTCGTAATTTAAAAGCAGGGACAAGTTAACTTGGCCAGCCACCCTTAGTGGTATTATTTTACATGGAGAAAATTGCTACCATGACATAATTTACGTGCTTCTGCCACCATCAGTTGAAATTCGAGATCTATTTAGAACATTTCTGCAATGAAACATTTCTATATGACTGTCAGTGACCGTTCCATGGTAATGGAATTAGTCAAAAGTCATCTTTTAAATTCAACGAGCTCACTAAATAAATTAACACCTCAATCAATATTTGCTTAAGATATTTTCACAAAATGTATATTTCATCGCTTTTTTTCCATAACCAAATTAAGTAGTAGGTTTTAAAATAGTATTGATATTTTTTTTGTTAACAGTTACTATATTTTGAGGAATAGTAAAACCAGATAAAGTTTGGTGTGTTTTCAGAATTTATATAGTGTGTTCGAAATTTCCCGAGTCACTAAACTACTAACGCAAATGATATTAAAATAGAAGAATTTTATAAAACCCAAACACCGTAAAATATAATATGAAATGCATTTTTATTGCAAATCAGTTTTTGTTTCACGCTGAAAATGCTTAAACGTAATTTAACTGATGAATTTCTTATTCAATGGAAAAGTGATAGCAGAACTCACCTTTCAGAGAGTTACCGTAGTATGTTTTTATTAGAGAGCTATCCATCCAAACACGACAACATTGGAAAGAAAAATAGAGTTCATTCTATACGTTTTGTCGAAACCGATAACAATGAATTGTCGCGTGCCGCTTATTCTAATAATGCTTATGCTAGTAAATTCAACCACATTATGAAACTGTTTAATTATTGAAGAAGCTAAGTTATTGGGTAAAAAGAAGTTGCACAAAATAAGCAAGCATATTTCATACTAGATATGATTTTAAATTTTAATAAATCTTTGATGTTTTTTTTTTTTAAAAAAAAAGATTAGTTTTATCAAAATAGAATCTGGTAATTCCAGAGAAAATTTCTTACGAATTGTGAATGCAAACAAATTAAAGTTTTTGTCTTTTTTTTTTTTTTTTTTTTTTTTTTGGTTAAATTTGATATTTGATTTAATAATCCTTTCAATTGCACATATTTTGAAACGGTAAAAACATAAAATTATCAAAGCCCATTAACAAACTTAGAGTTTGTTAAATATGTGTGTCATTAAACTATATAGTTAATTATTACATACATTAAATGATTAATGCTCCCAAATAATTAAAGAAAATTTATTATATATATTACGATTACACTGAAAATTTAATAAATTTGATTACATTAAAATTTATTTTAATCATTTAAGTTTATTTTAGTTATGGCTTTTTTAAAAATAGATTTTGCTATTTAAATAAAAACTTAAAAGAGTTCATGTCAAAGGTTTCAGTTTATTTCAAAATATAACACTAGATGGCACTAACATCAACACATTTTATATGATTTACTTTTTTAAGAGTATAATATTATTCGGTGATTAGGAAAATCAAAATACCTTTATACATCATTATTTATAAAATTAGAAAGAACATTAAGAAAGAGATCTAAGTAAAATAAACTCTTCAGCACTAATAAAAGTCCAGCATTTTTGTTTCACTATAAAACCAATAGATGGCAGCATCTACTGATTAAAAATTTTACAAAAAATTGTGTTGTTAACATATATGAACATGTATTAAATAATTTTATGGAATTTGTAAATATATGTTTTTTTTAATTAAAATATAGAATTTTTATATTTGAAATCTTCATTTTAATAAAAAAAAAAAGAAAAATTGATTAAATGATCAATATAGATGCTTCTTTTAGTTATTAATGACTTTAATCCAACTTTATTTTCTTATTTTAATTTAAAAATATTCGTCAAAGAATCTTTTAATTTTTTTAAAATTAATATTCCTGACATCTTATTTATTGTGTTAGCCTTAAATTTTACAGACGACTTTCGTACCCACGGCCACGTGTCACAATTTTTTAGTTTCAAAAATCTTTCAAAATGATTATTCTTATTGTGCGTATGAATATATATGAACGCATAAACTACTCTGACCATTCTTATTAATAATTTTTATGTAATAGTAATACAATCTTATAATAAAATTAGGCTTAGTATCTTGAATAGGTAATCCTTTTTGATATTTTAACATCATTTGTTCTGT
This sequence comes from Latrodectus geometricus, assembly GCA_026290005.1. Taxonomy (NCBI): domain Eukaryota; kingdom Metazoa; phylum Arthropoda; class Arachnida; order Araneae; family Theridiidae; genus Latrodectus; species Latrodectus geometricus. The sequence continues at coordinate 507,293 of JAPDSC010009445.1, read as the reverse complement.
TTTTGATTTTTCATTGATTTCATAATTCAGATATGATTGATTACAAAATTTCGCTGTTGAATTTGACTACAAAATAGTTGTATCGCTGTCATTTGAAGTAATAAAACTTATGCATTTAACTTACTGAATAACATGTTTTGTTTTTTTTTTCCCTTCCAAAAATGTCTCGATATTATTTTAAATTTTTCATTTCTAAATATTTATTATTTTCAAAATTTTTACTTCAAATTTTATTCATAAAATTTAGATTTTTTGAGATTCTTAAAAACAAATACATTTTGAAATTATTGTCGTTTTTTTTTTCTTTTTTAATAATATGATATATTTTTAAAAAAGAAAAAATTATATAAAAAAGTATTATAAGAAATAAGCAAATACTATAGACCAGGGGTGGCCAAACTTTTGGGATCCGTGGTCTACTCCACATTTAAAAAGTCGACGGCGGTCTACCAATGACAGAGTTATATTAACCTTACATACATGTTTGTATATTTATATTCGGTAGCAAGAAAAAATGATAAATTATTTAATTTTTCATAAAAATAAACTTAATATTAATATTTACAAAATAAACATTTTCTGACGAAAATAATCAAAATATTCATACATCAAAAACTGACCAATCTATTCACTGCGTTTAGTTGAAATTGGCATTGTATACCTGTGACAAGTTTATCATATTGTGGCTAGTACGAGCTTATTGCAATGCGTAAGCACGGAATTAAATCTGTTAAACGTGACCGATGTTTGGTTTTTATGGCGTTTACGGTTGAAAAAGCAAATTCACAAAGATATGTCGATCCAAAATATGATTACAAATAAAAAACTATTTTTAAATATTTGGAAACGTTTCCTTGGAAATTAATTTCCAAAAATCTGTATCGCTAGATATGCTCTGGATTTTAGAAATATATCGCATCTTAATTAAATAATTTTTTTCTCGACCGTGACTGATATGGTATCTATTAAATGTCTTATTTTTCCAGATACTCTATCAATGTTGACATTTTCATTTAATTGAAATATCATAAAATTGAGTATATCTTCCAACCTAATTAATTTAACGAATCTTCTTTCAAATCCTTCAAACAAAATATATAAGTGTTCGACGAAATCTTTGAAGTCTCGGGTTTGGATTATGGATGCACTCTTCCTCAATGTTTATGAAGTTTCTCAATTCATGTTTTCTTAATTGAGACGCATACTTTTATATAGTTTCTTTGAAAGTTTATATCGCACTCATCATGTCTGTTAAACATTTATTCTTTCTTTGTAGATTTAGGTTTAAGTCGTTAAGTTTTGCAGTGATATCGTAGATAAAAGCTAGTTTCATGAGCCATTTCTTATCTCCCAATTCAGTAATATGACATTCTTTCATTTGTAGAATTTTTATTTCTGGTAACAGAATACGAAATCTTTTTAAAAACGCACCATGGCTCAGTCACCTCAAGACTCTGTGCAATAAGAGATCTCCGTACTCTGATTCAATTTCTTCCAAAGGCGCCCGAAATTGTCATCTCTGAAGACTTCTTGAACGAATTGAATTGACGATTTTAAATAATTCTTGCATTATATCATTAGACTTTAGCAATTTTGAACACAATACCTGTTGATGTGTAATGCAATGATAGCTGGTAAAACTGAGTATTTCCTACTGCACAAGGCAATAAAACCAATTTGATTCCCGACTATTGCTGGACCTCTACCTGTTATAATAGAGACCAATTTATGTATTGGAAATCCTGTCTTATCAATAAAGTTTTTAAATGAATTGTAGATGTCTTGGCCTCTCGTTTGTCCTTTCAATGGAATTATAGTTAATAACTCTTCTTTTGAAGACATATCTTCGAAAACCATTTTCACAAAAATCTTAACTTTACAATATCACCATGATCCGTGAATTCATCAAATTGAAGTGATAGAAACTTACAAGCTTTTAAATCATCATTAAATGAATCCTCCAAATTATTATTCATAGCTTCAGTCCGAAGCACCACAGTGCTAATTGATAAAGGAATATTATTTATTGATGATATTATTTCAAATTTATTTTTAAAATTGTGGAAAAGCACTTCTCCCGCTTTGCAGAAAGTTTCTTTTATCAATTTTCCATCATCGAATGTTTCTTTTTTTCGCTTCTACAAAACTTCCGTAATTTTAAACGACACCAATGTTATTGTTTTAGCTTTGGTGCCTGGTCTCGTAAATAACGATTACTGTAAATGTAAATTCGACTTTAATTCATGCACTTTAACTTTTCGAAGTTCACTGTCAATTGGAAAGGCTGTTGCGTATTTTTTGTTTATTTCTAATGGCGGGCACCCTTGAGCAAGTAAGTACATTTGCCGCAACAAGGCTGGAAACTGCTACTCATTTTATGGATACCCGGTGGGCACCTGTGAACCAAGTCACGGAGATACGAGTAGCATCGCCCACGCCACACCACCACAAACCCGTTTATTGGGCGAGCCACATTCATCCATCATTGAGGAAAGAACAAGAAACACAGAGAGAAAAAGAGAAAGTACATACATGTCCGAGCCGGGACTCGAACCCAAGTCCTCACCATCCGTATTTGGTTACGCTAACCACTGGACAGGTTGGGAGGCTTATAGCGTATTTTAAGTGCATGATTTTAAAATGTTTTTCAACGTTTGCTTTTTTTGGAAGTACCACATTTGAGTTACATATGAGACAAATGCATTTCTTCTTCTCCATAACAAAAAAAGAAACCATCTTTCCAAGCATTGTGATTGTCAAGTTTTTTCTATTTGATTCTCCATTGTAAAGCGACAAATTCATGGTATTACTTTGCACAATTTATTTTAGGTTTTAATGCGTAAATTGTAGAAAATTTTAATTTTAAAAAATTCATTAATTCTATGTCATAAGAGATAAATTAAATTCTTAATATCCGAGGTCATTATCGGGAGGGTCGCGCGGGCTACCTAAAATGTCTTCGCGGTCGATTTCTTGGCCACCCCTGCTAATGACCATAAGTAAAAATAAAAAGTGGTCTCAAATAAGTACACTCAATTTTCCTATTATGAACCTTGCTCTACAAAATCTACTAACCAGCCAAAATAAACATAGCAAGATATAATTTCAAATATATTACTTATTTTTTGAGGATTTTATTAACAGAAGCTGGTACATTTTGATACCGCTTTGTAGATTGCCTACCTGCCAGATTGTTGTTAGACATTTTAACATACACATAAATCTGGGAAGATTTTTAATAAATAGTGGGCAGTATTCGCATGTCTAAAGGGATGAAAACCGGAAAACTCCCAAGCACCCACCCCGATATACGTGCATATATAAGACGAAACCATAACATTTCTCTATCTTATTTTAAGTGACTGGGATTCAAATCGTATCTTATGCTCCGATGAGTGGTGTTCCACTATACTACCACCATGAACTCCAGCTGGTACATATTGAAACTACAACCATATCTTTGTTTGGAAAATATTAATAAAATCCTAGTACTTAAAATGATTTCAGCGTGATATTTAATTCCATCTCCAACCACACTACAAGAATTTCGCCAACTCAAATTCAGAGTGTGAAATTTCACGATTTAAACATAATTTCAGATTTCTAATGTTGCAAATAAAATATATAAAACTTAACTTTTGCTAATCTAATGTTTTCGCATTAATTAGTTTACTTATTTGGAGAGACTTTTAACAAATGTACACGTAACATGCATGTAAAATATTTCTCTTACTTGGTGTATTTTACAGCATATATTTCTGACAAATTAATGGTTTTCATTGTTTCGAAAAACGAACCGAAACGTTAATATAACACAGAACAGCGGGAAGTTCTATAACGTTTCAGTTACGATTTTTCAACAACATGGTTAAGTGTATATTTTATTCAACAAAATAATTCTCAACCTATATCAAGTTCTTGGTTCACTGTGTTTCTTAAACGTAGACTTTCTACATCAAAAAGTTTTTTCTGAACAGATCTTGGTCTCAGCAATTATTTCTATATGCAAACATTTTCAATTTAATTGCATGGCTTGAAGCAATGTATGTATCATTACCATATCAGTTACATCAATTTAAACATATTGAAACATTAATAGTTATTTTTATTTATTTATTTATTTATTTTGTTGCCACGCCATATTTTTCTGAATACTTAATGCATTTGACTCGCTTTCACTTGCATCCGTATTTTTAATACTGGATACACATGAGTTCACAATTATAGATTAAATCATAATGTTTTATCATTATAGATCATAATGTTGAGGGCATTTTTATTTACTATTTTCCCTTGCTATAATTTTCAGAAATCTAATTTTTCTTTTTGTATCTAAATCAGTTTCTATAAAGTCTAATTCATTTAATTACTTTTAGAATGAAAAAGGCAGATTTATTTTTATGTAAATTTTAAAATTCTGTGCCTATAACTTGATAATATTATGAATAAAATTGCATGAACTTTATATGCTAGTTAAAATTATATATAGAGAGAAAACTCCAGAAATGATGCCGACAAGTACTTAGATTTTAACTATTTACCATAGCGGAAAAATTTAGAATCGACGGCCAAAACACATTAAAAGATTACTAATTAAAGCTTTTTTTTAATGTCGATTTTGAAATTAACTTGGCTGTGAACACAAGCAGAAATTTATTCATGATTATGTATTAAATATTTTGGTTGACGGTTTCAATCAATGGAACTACTAAAGACAGCTGCGCGTTTTACAGTTTAAACTATCGTCAAAAGATCAAATTATCATCTACAGAAGTAGATATCTTCTGCACCAAATTTCCACACTCATCAGTGAAAAAATGTTAAATTACAATAAGTGTGTGTAAATCTTCTCATCACGTCTACGACCTTCCCCTGATCTTTGGCTTGCATTTCCAGTACGGAAAAAAAAGCTTCAGTTTTAAGGAATCACATTTTGTGAAATTCCAACAGCTTCTGTTATTTCGAACTATGCTTCGCCTTTTTTCTCTACCAGCATTCAACTCGTCAAGCTTTCAATTCGGTTAAATGACTTCTTTGAGACTCATGAAAACAACCCGCTTTCTGAATCTCGATCATTTTCTTCTCTGGCTTATATTAATGCGAAACTCAAATCTCTTTCGCTGCTGCAAAAGCGTCGTCTCCGTCGTTAAACTCGTATTTTTCATCTGTTTTATACTTTGCATGTGCTACATAAATTAACTACATAATAATTCTGATAATATATTTTTGGCTGTAATTTTTTTGTTAGTATTCTGCTTTTTGCTAGATATTTTTTTTCATGCTATGATAGCTATGAGATTAAGCAAGCATATTTTTAAAATTTTCTTCTTTGTTTATATTTGATAAATCTAATTTCATATCCCAAACTAGAATAATTCCAAAATCAAGGGATGGTTTCTTAAGTAAATAATTTAATTTTAGCAATGTTAAAATCAAAGAAGTTTCAGTTTCTGTAATTGTTTTGTTCATTTAATTGATTAATTTTATTGATATGAAATAAATTAAATATAAAAAAAATTACTTGAGAAAAAATTTTCTCCTCTTATGTTCATAAATTTTTAATATTCTATTCAATGAAAAAATGTTTGTAATAGAGGAATAGTTAGTTTTCGTAAATTACAGATACGTTAAGAACACACACACAAGCATCTTTCATAATTTACAGGTTTTAATTTAAGTTTAAGAAGTCTTAAAACATCAACAGCTTGCTTTTTTTTTTTTTATTCTTAATATTCTTTAAATATTCAGCGAATTTGCAAAACATGACAATAAAAAAAATCTCAGTTAGCATTTATTTCATTCATTTAATTTCCAAACAAATCATCGAAATTTCTCAATATAATTCAATACACTAGTATTAGTAGCATTTCAATTTCAACATTTTTTCCTTGAAAATTATTTTTAATTAGATTTATGGAAAAAAGGGTTATAAAGAAGATTACAAATGTTAAGTTGCTTCTCATTTTTATTTAATATATTTTTGATTTCCGATTATTACCCTTTGACATAATATGTGGTAACATATATATGCTTGAAATTTATATAAATTTTTAAAATATTGTTTACCTTGCAATTTATTCAATTCAAATTACATCATATTCCCGAAAACTCTGGGAACAGATTTGAATATGTTATTAGTATTTCTATGAATCATAATAGATGGCAGCACTATATTAAAAATATTATATGCTCATAAACAAGCAAAATGTTCATAAGTAAAGTTAAAAATAATTTTTATAATTTTAAATTATACAAGCAAATTTTAAGATAATATATTCCGCAATTAGTATTAAAGAATTAGTTGTTGTTAAAGTGAATTTAAATATCCTTTGCTGTTAAATTTTTCGAAATAATGTAAGTAGTTAATTTTTATACTTAAATTTATAAATATGTTTTCGCTATATTTTAAGACATTAAATTATGAATGTTACATTTAAATTTTTTTGCATTGTTTATCACTGAAAATTTTTTCAGTTTTGGCCTTTCTACGTATTTTGCATAATTTTAAATTTATTTTATCAGAAATTTAAAATTAGGCAAAATATGCATAATTTTAAATTTCTGATAAAAGTAATAAAGTACAACTATGAAATTCAAATCAGAAGTTACGATAGCGGTTATTTATTTTACTACTTGTAACATTCACTCATTGTTATTTCAGAAGATAAGTTCATAATTTTGTAATTAATGATAATAAAATTTATATATTTTTTAAACAAAAAGTATAGTAGCAGCATTTGTTTCGATTTATTTATTTTTGAATTAATAATTTTCCGTCTCACTTATTTGAAAAAAATTTCTTAACTGAACGCATGTTTAAAATTGTCGACAGATGTTATGAAATTCGTAAATATTTTTAGTCATAAAACTAATGTCGAAAATTATATTAATTATGTAATTAAAAATAAAAGACTCAACGGCAATTTATTCAATCGACATTACATAAAGCCATGACGATAAGAAAAACCACATACTATAAAACAATTTAGTATATTTCAAAAAGTATTTAATAAATATTTTCATATAAAATTTTAAAAAAATGGTTTTTATTTTAAATTTCAAATTACAAGAAAAAAAAAAATTCAGATCATGTAGTTGGAGTTTGTGCGTTATGCTGCCATCTTTTGAGCAGAATAATGTTCATTAATGTGAATTTGCTAAAATTAAGTAAAATTGTTTGAATAAAAAATAAAAAAAAATAAAAAAAAGTCAATCGAATAATATAAAAAAAAAAAATTGACAAATCTCATTTAATGAAATCAAGATTAAAACAAAAATTAATTTTAAATTTTGTTCTTAGAATCTTACAGTTTGCGATACAAAATATTGGCTACTAATAATTTAGATGAATATTTGCAAAAGTACTTGATTTCATTGCTACGATTTTGCGAATTTAATTAATTTTCTCTTCTAATCAGTAAAATTACTTCTTATATTCCATAACTCATACAAGTATTTCCCATTTTAAAGCTAATGAAAGCGTGCATCTGATTAATCTTTTCTTCAAAAATAAATAAATAAATAAATAAATAAATAATAAATAAATAAAATAATAATAAATCAAATAAACTTTTAAATGAAATTGCAACACATATCGAAATACTCAGCTCAAAAAAGAGCGCGATTCTAAAGAATTTCAAGAACTTTAAAAATACCTTTGGAAGCTTTTAATGAAAAAATGATAGTGTTATCTGATAGTCTCTTAAAAAACTGTCCTTAAAATATCGAATAAAAGATTTCAATTAAAATTATAAAGGTGATTATTTTGCATTCAGAACCGATTTTTTTTAACTGTTAATTGTCATGATTAAAGTACGTAACTAAAACGAGTAAAACCATCGATGTTATTTTTGAATTGACAGAGGCATGCTTTCTGAGTTTAAAATAAAAAATTTTATCGTAGCCAGTATTAAACTACGAAAGATATAAATGTCTTAATTCGTCTTATCCATATCTGTTGAGTTATGTGTATGGTAATTTTCTACGTGAATAAAGTATACTATTTATGGAGGTTTCTATAGAAAGACATACGCTGTAAATATTCTAAACAAGACTTACCACAACTTTCAGATGTTAAACAAGGCGGTGTTCAAGTCTCCAAAGTCATTGATTAGTTCAGCTCTAAATAGACATATATCGATGATAACAATGATTGTCATAAAATTGCTTATAAATTAATGAATAACTTATTAATAATCACAATGAAACATTATTGAAATATAAAGATGAGAAAAATTGTCTTAGTTGTTTTATATTATAAAGTTCTTAAGCATTTTTAATGATTTTGTGAAGCATATCAATGTCTTCCAAGCAAATGTCCTCTATTTTAATGACAGTTCAGCAACTGTTTAAGATCTAAACTCATTGCAAATTGAATCAAGAATTGTTCTAGAGGGCAAAACTCTGATAAGAGAATTGATACTCCTTACAAGAAAATTCTTATATGGATGTCAGAACATAACAGAATGAAAAAGAGGTGTCCGGGCTATACGAAGCATTTTGCTTGTTCATGATTGGTAATCTGGTAGTGGTTCTGGTGATTCCATTGCTTTTAGTGGTTTTAGAGCTAACTAGACCTCATATTATATGTTTGCTAATGGCCATCTTCGTGGCCTTAAATTTGATGGCAAATGTAAACTTTAACCTACATGTTGAAAATACGATGTTGAATGAGCTAGCCCATAATACTTTCTTTTTCACCTATGATTTCAGAAGGAGGATTTTCTTGTGAATCCTTTGATGTTCTTCATTTTGTGAGGATTGAGGTGTAGCAATGCTACAGATGAAATCAGAAACAACAGACATAGAGACAGGACATAGAGAGATGAACTTGTTGAACAATTAGCATCCGTTAATCCAATAAATATGGAACTTTTTTGTGCTATGAATATGATGATTGTAAAGGGAGACTTCTTTACCTATAAAAAAACAGGAAAATAGTACATCTTAGTACTATTTTCCTGTTTTTTTACTAGTTACTTTGGATAAATTACTTTGGATAAAATCGCGTTTTAATCAGGGTTATCAGACCGTCATAATGACATGTCATCCTCTGTGAACATTAATTCTGAAATCTTTTAATCCTCAACAGTAAAATTAAATATTTGGGCTTCACGAAATACTACCATTTCAGAAAATGCCATCATTCAAAAGTGCTTTTTAAACAACATCTTTTGTTGTCACTACACATATGTGGCCTCTTCACGCGTCACTTTGACATTGCTTCCCTTTAAAAATTGGCCACGGTTGTCACCGCTTAGAGTGGTGTAAGGACAAAAAAACAGAATATTTCATCAGTAAAATCGTGTTATATTTACCAATAGGAGTCATTTCAGTGGCACAAGTGATTCTTAATGCCAGTTGATTTGGAAAATGGTCGGAATACGATTTCATCTGAGTAACATAAAGGTAAGAGAGCGTTATGATAGTTCTGGAGCTAACATCTGTGGAGGCATTATGCTGAACGTATGGACTCGGTTCGACGTTCTTGACAGCAATTCTAAAAATGGGAATCGGAGGTGGTTCATCCTCAAGTGTTTCAAGGTGCCAGAGGAGCAAATTTCATTTTTATGGATGACAGTGCATGAACACTCCGGGCTCTTGCTATTCATCAACTACTAGAAAGGGAATACTTCACTCCAATGAAGTGGCCAGCGTACTCCTTTGACTTAAATACCATAGAACATATATGAAATTCTTCGAGAAGATGTCTTGCGGCACGATTACATCTTCAGAGGAACACCCAACAACTGAAGCAAAGTGAAGAAAGAGCACTCTTACCTCAAGAACTGTTTGGCAAACTGTTGTTGAATATGGAGAGATGATGTGAAACAACCATTGTAGTAAGAGAACAATATATCCCATCTATTTGTTGTTCTCCCTCTTGGACAAACAATCATGAGTTCAATAAAGCCTCTTTTTGCTTGATGCCATACTGTTTGCATAGTATACATTTTTTAGCTACTATACATATGTCATCTTTAAAGTACAAAACGCTGTCTCTAATTTCTAAATTTCCTGTCTATCAGATAATTTCCCGTGGATTTTTGGCAATAAAAACATCTGTTGCTTAAGCTTTGCATACCAATGTATATAAAAATGAGAATGCTTTTGTAATTTTTGGAAAAAAAAAATGAAGGATTTTATTAAGCCTAATGTTAAGAAATCTTAATTTATTCATCATGACTTCAGATTTTAACATTATACTTATTTTTATTTAAAAAACTAAGCAAACAAAAATAATTATATCCTATTTTTAATATACTTTAAATAAGAAATTTTGAAAGAAAAAATATATATCTAGAAATAGAAACATATTTCATTTTTTATTTCTGAAGTTAATGCATTATATGAGAATTTCAAATATTCTCTTTATAGTGCGCCTTATATCATGTCTGTCAACTAGAAGTATATAATGATTACTTCTATTTGCATAAACTTTGTAAAAACATTATCCTAGTGGAAATTCTCTTGGAGAATGTAAATTTATTACAAAAGAAAAAAGCAGACGGTTTTTATTTTAAAATTTAATTTATTACTGATGACGTCAATGTTCAAGTTAAGAGACATTTTATTCTTGCATTGTTTTTAAAAATAAAGTTTAAAAGCTTGAATTTTTTAAAAAATCTGTAAATAGATTAAAGTATTAAAAGAGCGTTTGCTGAAAGTTCTTTAATAAGATTTAGCAACACTTTTGGCAGTCTCAATTTTAATCAAGAGAAAAATTCAAATGAATTTTATGATAAAATTTAATTTACGCGTTATATCATAAAAGTAAAAGCTAAATGATATTTTAGTCCAGTTGTTATTTTAATAGAAAATGAATTTAACTGTTTTAAAGTTTCAAAGTTTTTGGAAATAACTTAATTTAATAAAAATATGTCAAATTAAATAATTTTAAAAAGTGAAAGAAAAGTAGGAAATATTAAATTTTGAGTAATTGGGAATTATAACTATACTCATTTTCATTCATACGAATACTAAAAATTTAATGAAAGTTACCTTTGTCAAAAATATTTACCTAATATCATCAATTTACCCAAAATTAGTTTTTTATATAGAAAAACTAAATATAGATTGAACTGGGAAATAAAATTAAAATAATAGGTAAACGCGACAGCTTTTAGAAAGATGCATGGACAGTGAAATTTCATTTTTATATGCTAAATCTACGCTTTTTAGTCATGGGATATTTGATGGAACATTTCAACATGCCTTGGTTTTTTTTTTGTCACAATTCAAAATAGGTCCAGACATTTATGCGGGAAATTTAAAATATTCGATTGGCCTGGTAATTCCCCAGACCTAAACCCCATTCAATCAATTTTATTCAAGAGAGCTTATGACGCTTTTTGAATATTTGTTTAGCTTGGATGAATTGCACGGCAATGATAAAAAGTTCTCTATAGGTGTAGTTCTACGAGAATGAAATAAAAAAGTAAATGCGCTTCATTAGAGGCAACTAAGAAGAGTGAAAGAGGTAATTTCTCTTAAAAGGGAACATACTTCGTTCTAATATACATATTTACCAGTTTAAATAATGTGTTCTTACATTTATTCCAATTAATTCGAATATTCTAGTATTTAATTCAATGGGGATTTGGATGCAGTACCTAATACACAGTAAATATTTTTACCTATATACTAAAATCAATGTCTGGTCTAAAAATTGAATGCCAGCGAATTCCTGAGAGCTTTTCTGTGCTATGAACAACCTAGTAGCAACCTATATATAGTGCAAATTCAATGGGAAATGAAGTTCAAACCACGATGAATGCTTACATCAATGATAAAAACTGACAATTTCAACTATTTACTGAATGAAATGTTTTCTGAGAATTCTTTGTTATTCAACTGCAGACTACATTACTTTATATGCAAGGTGTCTTTTAATTAATCTACAGATTTAAAATGAAATAACACATAAATTGTTGCAGGTAGCATAGCAAAAATATTTTTTTTTAGAGAAAAGAACATCAAAAAGGTAATTAATGTGGAAGGTTTTCAAAGTAGGAGGGAATTAATGGAATAGTGCAACCTAATCATATCAGTTACTTGTTCAAGTTTTCTCTTTTAATACTTACAAATGAGTCAGTAATGGATTTCTGTGAGGCTTCTTCTTGTACTCCAAGTCTTTCATGAGCCTAAAGATAAAAATGGCACGGATTCATATCCTGTGAATAAGAGGGCCAATGCTTTGTACCTCGCTGGTTTTTCGGGGATTGATAAGCATTAACCCGGGTTCCAAAGACGCTGTTAATGGTGTCAAATGTTCTGCCTGTTAGATGCAGAGGGGCACTTACTCATACGCATCAGCTTTAGTAGTTTATCATTGTTCTAGAAGGCTTAAGTCGATTTTTGTACGTTGTAGTCCATTTCCTCAGAAATAGTGTTGCATTTTCATCAATAAATTCCATTTTTAAGAACGACTATACAATCTTCGATTGAATGCCTCACTTTGGGTGACATTTTCGTAAAAAGCTTAAACCAACGTGAAATAGGTGTCATTTTAAACCCTCTGCACTGCATTAATAAGTAGCGCCATCTAGTGAGTCCTAGCGAACTTCTAGTCTTAGCGCCATCTAGTGAGTGCTATTTCATTTTAAAACTGTAGGTTAATTAAAAAAAAAAAAAACCTTATATATTAGACGGAGTACAATTATCAATTTGAAAAAAATCAAAATATTAATCCTAGTTCAAAATAAAATATCAAGATACCAAAAGAATTCTGTACTGTAAGAGTTGGTATATTTATAATTATTTCATTATTTTTACTAATTGGATTGTCTAACAATCAATTCTGATATTAACTGCTGCATTTTACATATTTTTATGAATAATTTAAATTATATTTAAATATAATTTTGCATATTTAAAATTTGGGATTTATTGCGTAAACATGAAATTTTCCAGAAGCATATTTTACTTTCTGTTCAAAATAATTTTAGTCATAATAATTATTTAACTAACTTAAGTATAACTTACTTATATTTAGGTTTCTCATTAACTTCCAACCAAACTATTAAATGTCTTTCTTTCATATATTCATGCTCTTTCCTAGCGCTTGTTTTTATAATGGCTTTTATAGGTATCTACTAAGGATTTAAAATAACAGACAGAAAGTAATACTTTCATATCAGTTGTTTTTTTACTATAGTTAAAAAGAATTTAAAATAACGTATGCCACGTTGTGAGCATCACATTATTTTTATAATGATTTGGTAGAATGATATAATTTTGATCGAAATAGGGAACCTGAAATTTCATGTTATCTATAATGGCTAACATAACATTTCTTAATTTATTTTCGATTTTACCATTTGAGTGCGGTGAAGCGCTATCGCGCTATGCTTGTTATGCGCCAAAAATGCGGAGAAGCACGATAGCGCTTCTCTTGTTTTGTTAATTAAATTACTACGCATTTCATTCCGCACTTTTAGCATATATATAAGAAAACTCTTAAGCACTCAAACGGTTAAAGTCGAATTATATGTATCATTCGTAAAATAATTTTCTTATTAAAATATTTTTGTGAACAAAGATTTTCATATTTTTATTTGGTTGCACTACTTTGCTTGAATTCAGTACTAATCAAATAATTTTATTTCTATATAAAGAGCCTAAAAAGTTTCTTTTAAAAATGACCAAGCACCTTGATAATTTAAGCTCTTTAAAATACATAAAAATGTAGAGTCTGAAAATTCTCTCGCAAAATGATTCCATTTTTGAAAGGCATAAAAAAATCCTTAAGATTGTGATAAAAAATTATTAAGAAGTGACAAATAACGCTCGAGCTGATTTTTGGCATTAGCTAAGAAGATTAAATTAAATTGATTAAACTTTTTTTTTCAATAGCGGGCACTTGGGTGATTAATCCTTTTGTAACCACAACGAGGACGATAACTGCTATTCATTTATCGTTACCTGTGAACCAAGTCATGGAGGTACGAGTAGCATCACCCACGCCACACCACCACAAACCCGTTAATAGGGCGTGCCACATTCAACCATTATCAGAGGATAAGAAACACAATAGAATGATGAAGTACATCCGTGCCCGAGCCGGGATTCGAACCAAAATCCTTCCCATCAGTAGTCACATACGCTAACCACTAGACAGGTTGGGCTACAAATTAAATTGATTAAACTAGACTCATTCATTCAATTTGTCAAAATAATATTAGTTCAGAATTTCTTCAAATTAATGCTCAGCTAATAACACAAACAAGTGTGCTACAAGAATATTTCTATACATGTAATAAACACTTCAATTACATACAAATTTACTTTAAATTTTGCATTAACTTCTATTGTTACAATTTGATTTCTATTAATTAACTTATTTCGTGCCCTTCATTGAGTTATGCATAATAGTTTTTGTATAATAACCTAAATAAATAAAAAATCCTTAAATAAATATCTCAATCTTTCTAAATAACTTTATTTAACAATTTTAAAATGCATTAAAAAATTCAATCTTAGCATAAAATTCGTCGACTCATAAAATGGTTCTAATCAAAACATTTTATGGACATCATGACATAACAGTACATGAAATTTATATAAATACAATAATTTTTTGTATATAAACATATTTTAATTATAAACATATTTAACTTGTCTATATAAGAAACTACAAGTATATAAATTTGCATTTCAGAAAATATTGCACAAGTACTTCAATCTTTGGCATGATATAAAAATAATTTGTAAAAACATGTTAAAATAATTACTTAATTGATGTCATTATAAAGGATATATTTAGGTAATTAGCTAATTAATGGTATACAAATTTAGTGTAAATATTTTTTCTTATTTATATTTTCAATGAAAATTTAAATGTTTCCAATGTGCACGAAAAAACTCATTATTAAACAAAGATTTACAATAACATCAATTTTTTTTCATACCATCATCGAAAAACGATAAATCTAATCAAATATCATTTTGATATTCAAATTTATATATTTTTCAAGTTTAAAACTAATAATGCTTTAAAATACACAAAAAAACTCTAAAAGGCACAGTACAAGATATGTTAATAATTCAGTAATCACAGAATTGAAATAACAATTATGATGTCATTAAACTCTACAAATAGCCACTAAGATTCTTCCGTTTTGTCACAAATTAAGTTCGCTTGACCATGGGGTTGTCGAATTTATAACAATAATTATTTATTTAATTTTTATTATGTATCCTTCCACGAAGTTTTTTCATCGGTCAATTTTGGCAGGCAAAATACATTGTTGTTCCAGTTGCAAAGAACTTGAACAATATAAAGAAAAGTTTTTCTAGGAAGAAAACAGCCTTTTTCCATCACATTTTTTCTCATTTTTTGGAAAACAATTCTTATTTCCATATTAAGAACTTTTCACTGTCACCAATAATTGATTTAGCAGAAAACATTTACTTTTTAAATGGCTGTTCTAAAGGTCCAAAACAATGGCACTTTCGCTGCGATGGTAAATCCACAAAGTCTTTGCGTGCGTTCCTTTTCTCAAAAAAAAGTCTTATTTCGCAATATTTGTTTTCGGATAACTCTTCACTTTTCCTTTTGACAAGAGGATTGGAGGAGAATAAAAGACATCACTGGGGATCAAAATCACATGGGTCTAGTGTCCGTTGCCATAGAAACCGTTGTGATGAGACTGTTTGTGTTTGGACTGATGCTTTCCACTATTAAAGAAAGACAGTCTAAACTCGAAACTGGGGAAGCTCCATGGTGTTCAGTTCCACCTAAAATAACAAAAAAATACCCTTATTTATAAAATACAAGTAATTTTTACCTATAAACGTAAATTAAAACATTTAAATGCAGCTTGCTGAACGATTGTAAAATTATCTCTACTAGAGTCAAACATAAAGATTTTTACATATTTAGTTTAAATAAGGATTTTGTTATGACTATAAACATGATTGAAACAAAGTGATTAAAACAATGGCTACAATTTGCTCTTCTCACATTTATGAAATTAACCACAGTAAATTCATAAACTCATAAATACTAATAAGCTAATGTAAAATTAATTTCCTTAGTTACATAACACAATTTTAAAAATGAAATAGCATTTGAGTTTTCATAAGTGAAATGCAAAGTTTAATGATTTCTCTAACCTTTTAAAAAAGAAATAATGAAAAGAGCTTAAAAATCAAAATTTTATTTACTTATGAATCATATATTTTCTTATCATATACGTATATACAACAATCATATTTTGGGTAACCTATACTTCAAGATGGCCTTGGTTTCTCACCATTCTGTCCCCGGGGTGGGTGATGTTAAATATGGTGATAAAGGTTTCTTTTCATTTAAAAAATTTGTAACACTTCACAGTGTTTTTGTCACCATTTCTTTTCTTTGAACATATATGAAAACATGTTTGGCAATAAAAGAAATCACCAATTATCGCAAAGGGACATCCAGAAATGTATTTTTCCCTTGTATTTTCCCTCGAAATTACTCATAGTAATTTGAAATACCTTATAGTCTGAAAACGAGTCTTAAAACTAAAATTCTATTAGTAAATTTACCAATAGATGACACTCCTAAATTAATATTTAATAATATACCAATATTAATTTCAAGGATTTGTTGAAATATAATCAATAATTATTTAACTTACATTATGTTGTTAATTGTAGATGTATAATCAACTCACGAAATGTTTTTAATTGTAGAAATTTTATGAAATAATAAAGAAATATTATCTATAATTATTTTCTAATGTTTAAAAGAAAATTTTTTTTAATTTTAATTATTTTTTAATTTTAATGGTACTGTACGTTTTGGGACAAAACCATTAAAACACCAAATTATCAGACAGAATCATTTAATAGTCACTAAGAGTATTTGCCAGTGGTTTTGATTAACCACTGGTAAATGTTCTTATTACCATGCATATTCACCGTGTTATCTCGTTATTTACCCAGCACATTTACTGTGTTATCGTCGATTTGTTTCGCTAAAAGCGAAAATATCTCTTTTCTAAGCCACTGTGTGACATAACAAGAGTTCAATGTCATATAAAACTGTTATGTCTTCACCGACTCCTATTGAATGCTTTATTTTCACAGTTTTGTACATAAGGTGTCACGTGGTACTCATTCCAGCTGCTCTGTAACTTTATGATTTTGTAATTGATTTTTTTGTTTTCAAGATACGACAACAAACTTTCCCATTTACTCCCTGGTGTTTTCCCAATTATTGCGCTCTGTAGCACATAATCATATTCAATATTTTATGACCATAGCTGTCGTTCCAAAGTTATGAAAGAAAATAATTCTATTGAAAAATCAGTGTCTGTAAACTTACATAAAATATTGTTACTATCACATGAATATCACATAAAATATTGTACAATCACATAAAATAAAGTTCCAATCCTACAAGGAGGAAAAAATTTTGTTAGCATAGGAAAATAAGCACATTTTTAATAAAATAATAATTTTAAATATATTCCGATTTCATAAAATGATGAATTAAATGATCAAAGAACATGCATAAGACTTTATTTTTACTTTGGAATTCCTACTTTAAATTATAAATAGAGTGAAATAAGAAAATTATAAAGACAATGGTCTGAAAAAAACTTCAAATAACTCTTAACATATTAATGAAGTCAGAAAAGAAGCGATTACAGGATAGTGGAGATAAAATAAATTGAAAAGCTAATTAAATCATCTTATTCCAAGCGAGCAAATTAAAGATTGTAATTTTGGGATATTATAAAAAAATTCATTGGATGTTTTGAGGCATAGAAGGAACATTAACACAAGGGGATTACAATTGAATTAGATTACTTTGAAGGTTGATGTTTTGAAAAATGAATGAAACTTCTTCAGTGTTCTGCAATAATATTCTGGATGTTTATTGGTTAATGCAAATGTAAAGCAGTTTTTCTCTTATAAGTTTCTTATTTTCTTAGTAATTCTTGAATTGCGCGTAGGTTGTAAAATTCTAATCTGATGTTGGCTTATAAATTAGTTCAATAAAATTCAGCACGTCAAGGTAGGACATTCGATTATTTTTCCTTCGCCCATCTGAGGATGTCGTAATTACCAAATCATCGTCAGCAACCCTAATTTGTATAAATTGGGTATTTCTGAGTGATAGACAACTTGTTAAGAAATAAGGAAACAAAAAAGGGTGGTATTTTATAGCTAATCCTAATGATATATAAGAATAAAATAAATATTAAAAATTGATTAAATTTTCTTAAAAATATCATAATTAAGAAGAAGTTTAATAAATTATATCACAGAATGATAAAACCAAAATAATTTTCCAAATAAAATTTCTTAATTAAAATTCTACTTAATAATATGCGAATTAAAGATGATTTAATAACGAACTTTAGACTTTCCAAATAAATTATCCTAATTAGAATTCCATTTAATGATAGGCATTCAAAAAATTAATATATTTTAAACAGAATTTATGAATTACTAAAATGTAAACAAATTTACATTTCATATTTCCTCTAACGATTGTTCAATAAAAAATCATTTTACGTTAATAGAAAATTGAGCGTTTGCTAATTTTTGGTATTAAAAATTAGAATTCTGGGAAACAAATTTTTAAAATAAATAAATTAATTAATTAATAAAACACTTTCATTTAACACGTTTAATAATAGAATTGTGAGAAAATCTAACTTAGAATAAAATATTATATCCAGCTTTAACCTTCTAACGAAATAGAATTCGTTGGATATTAAAAAATGTAAATATTTAAAAGCAATTCTAAGCATGTTGAGTACGAATAGTAATAAAATCAAAAATTTACATTAATTTTTTAATTTCATCTCGATTAAATGCGTAAACTATGATTCGAGGTTACAAAATATACTCGCTTAGTAACTTTCAAATAAGATATAATTAAGGTTTGAATTTTAACTACAAACACACACACACACACATTGTAATCAAAATTTGGAATGAAACAGTTTTATTTTTAGTTTGAAAAATTAATAAAATTCAATTCAATTTAATATTAATTTAATATTTATTAATTTAATTCAATATTATATTTTTTCATATTTTTACTTGAAACTCATATTCAGGACTGTTTATTTGCAATTTCACTACAAAATTTTAAAATGCGAATGATATAAAGCAATTTAGATTCCTTGTTTACTTATAATCAAAATTTTTAGGAAGTGAAGGGAATAAGTATCTCGTAAATAATTAATATTTACTTGTGTTGTAAAACATGATTTTATCCTCTCAATAATTCTGTTAATTTGAAGGCCTTTCAAAACAAATTAAATGAAGACATTAGCATTAATCATTCAGCAAAAGACACATTTACCGACCGGAGTTTAGATGTAGGAGAGGGCGAAAGAAAATCGTTTTAGAAGACTCGAAATGCTGAAAATTTTATGACGCGACAAACGGGAAAACGCCGCGTCTTTTTCAGATTCCCATTATTTTCATAGCATCATTCTGCAAAACCCAAGGGGTGCGAAACTCATTTCTTCGAGATCTTTCATCCCCAAAGTTTCCATTAATGGTCGAAAGGGAAGAATTACTCTTATCGCGTGGGCTTCGCTTTTACAGCGGAAGTCGTATGGACTTTTAAGGATGTTTTGAAATAATTATTGCTTCGTTATCGTTTTAATACACTATGAGCGGAAAAAAGTTAATTTGTATTCCGTGTCATTGTGATGAAATGTAGAAATTGCTTTCTTCAATTAAGAAACTTTAAGAAACCAAAAAAAATATTACTATTGTTGAAATGTTTATAGACGTAGAAGGTAACCTATCGCTCTACATAAAGTCTTTATTCTATTAGACCGCTAAATTTTTATCAGGAATTGTAGAGAGAATGGTGGCAGGGAGTAGAGTGAAACTTCAATCATGGTGATTAAAATTTCTCTCTTGTAAAGTTTATTGATTAAAGTTTCACTTTAATCAGTCGATCTCTGGAAAACATAAATTAGAAGCTATGATTTATTTCCAATTATTGATTACAGTATTGTGATTAATTTGAATCATAATTAACACAGGTTGGGACTCCTTATAAAATCGCTTATATCGGTGTAATCAATTTAAGCGATATTACATTCCGCTCAGGAATCCTTCTCGCTTCAAGAAAGAAGTATGTGGTTTTTTATTTCTTCTCCTTTTATAAAACTGTCATCTATGAGTGAAGAAGAAAGAAGTCCATTTCTAACGCAATTACTTATATTTTCGCAGCCAATAGAAAAAGCATTGGAACGCTGGATAAAGTTTGATTTTAATTTTAATATATTTGAAATAATATTTCAAGGAGTTCAACATATCATTCAATTTATATTTAGATCATCTATACTCGATATTTCATTTCATCTAAAATAAATACAGCATCGTAATGCAAACTAAGTAAAAAGTAAATAAATATCTTTGTGTTTCTAAATAGCATTTTTTTCCGGAAAACGAGTAATCGTTTTCCAAAGGAAGTTACAACCCGCTAGTCCGTATATCTAAATTCAGAATTTTTATTGTATTTATAGATTGATTTTTCTTTGAATATGGAAAATAAAATTCATAACTTTTTATTATTGCAGAAAAAGTATTCAATATTGTTTATTTTATTTCTGAATATAACTCAAACAGTTAAAACACAGTCAAAGAATAAGTCAAAAACTAAATCCATCCATCGTCTCTACGTATCCAACACACCAGTGAATGTTAATAAGGTCCCAAGAATATTATCATGTAACAACCTCTCAGTATTGTGGACCCTGATTGGCCAGACCACAGTCACATGTCACGAATTTTTCAGCAGGTATCTAGTGTGCTAGCGGTAAGATCTTGCTCTGGGATATGAAGACTCCGGATTCGATCCCAGCCACTATTTAAATATAACATTTAGTTAATGATAGAAAAGGGTTTTAATTATTTGGCAAAGGCTAATTACAATCAGAACCATTTATAACTTTCTTGCTAATAGAAGGTTTAGATTTACATGTTAGAATTATATTCTCGTATTGTTTTATGTTAAATATAATTTCAGCTATATATGTTTCTTATTTAGGCGTGTTTGTTTTATTTATGCGTTACTCTATTTGCAAATAACAAGTCTTTGAGTTGCGTGTACTATGTGTTTTTAGATGCCTTCGGAAAAAATTCTCTTTTTTTTTTTTTGCTAGTATTATTAAAATTTATAATTCTCTTCACGTCCTTACAGAAATGTTAAAGAAGTTGATGGTTTTTGGCAGCAAATTATGAATATTGCTTATAGTTGGTGAAAAATTGAATTTTTCTCTTTATTTAGAAGTTGATCTTGATCTTTGCAAAATTTAGACAACAAAGAACACATTATAAATCCTCAGATTTTGATTGATTTGCTAGAGAAATGTGTTCGACATGTCATATCCAGTTTAGAATATTTCCGCAATCTTAAAATACAAAAGAACACTTAAAATACACAAGAGCAAGAAAATAAAAATGTATAGTGCATGTTTATATAAAAATGGAATTGTATTTTCTGGAGTATTGCTTAACTTCCAGACAATTTTTACAACAGTATTGCTAACAAAAAACTGGAAATATTGCTTCCAGTTTTTTTTCAATTTTCTGTATTGACATAATTTTTTATTATTAAAACTGCAAACCTCAGAAAATTTTCCACATTAGTGAGGTTAATTCCACGTGTCTTTCGGCAGGCATAAACAAGGTTTAAAGTTGTAAGGAATGCCTTCTGCGTTGAACTTTGTAAATAACGTCACCGAATTTATGTCGCAGCGGCCGTTTTGGCGACTAATCGGGCGATGAAAACTTACCATAATTAATGACAGCCCTTCATTCTCTCCACAGCGAAATATGGGGGTCGCGAAAGAATTAGGAGTTAATCGCTATTTCGGGTGGGAAAAAGGTCCATTAGTGTAATTTACTGAGGTGACATTTTTCACACGCTCGAAATAAAATGCCCGTGAAAATGAAGAGCAAAGAGAGGGAGCGATATAAAAAAGAGAACATTCTACGTTGGGGACAATTTTTATCTTTTCATTTTTTTTTGTCACTCTTTAAACTTCCTTTCTGTCATGGTTCATAATTTAAGTCAAAAGACAGCACTGAAGTAAAATTATTTCCTTCAGACGTAAGAAATAAAATTCTGGATTAATGGGAGTAGAATTTTGTTGGCATTGTTTGGCAACAATAGGGAATTAGGAGAAATAAGACGACATTTTAAATTTGAAAAATACAACGATTGAAATACATTTCTGTCTCGAATTCTGTTTCCTAAACATTCTGCTTTGTATAAAAAAGAAAATGTGGAATCATTAACAGATTTATTTGTTTTTTCGTAGCTAATATTTTTTACAAAATGTATGTCAAAAATAATCTAAGGATATTTTCATTTCAGGCTTATTTACGTTCCCTTGCCAAGATAAACGTTAAAAATTTTCTTTTATATTCTGTATATATAACTGCACACATGATTTCTTAAATTTCATTGAATTTCACAAAAATAATTTGAACTAAATTAGTAAAACCATAATTTTAACTTTTTATTTTAAGATAAACACATAGTTGAAATTTGCATCTGACACATGATCTGACAAGTAATTAGAATGAATATTTGTAAATTTTAAACATTTTATGTTTGATTATTTAAAAAAAAAAGAAGATATAACAGTATAAATACACACCCCAACTAAAACATGATTCATAACGGGTTATTAAATTAATCGTTTCGAAGTTTCGTCGTTTCGAGAAATATTATAACATTTTCCCTTAAAGGCAGTCAACAAAACAGAAATGACCACTTTGTATAAAAATATTGTTAAATTAAATGTTAAAAAGTTAAATAAAATACTTAAATTTATGACTAAAAATTTCTGTTTCATTATAATGTGTTGAAATAAAGTTTGATCATTTAAAAAATAAATAACACACTTCTTGAGATATTATTTAGTTTTATTTTATAATCAAAAAATAATCTTAGAATCCTCTATAACTTTTGTATCAAGTAGCATTGAATTCTATTATTAAATATATTTCAGAAAAGAATAATTTATTGTGAAATAAAAATTATCATGAAAATATATTGAAGACATTCTTTTTATGCTTAGTAAAAATTATGCAATTTGTGGTTATTATTACTTAGGTAGTCAAATCTTCTAAAAAGAATAAATATAACACATTTTACAATAATTTAACCAAATTAGTACATGTATTTTTTTATGTTTGGCATATTTTTCTGCAACAAAAATAACAATAATTTTATATGCACTACACTGAGTGACAATGTGATCTTTATCTTACTTTTACCAGCATGAAATTTTCAGATAACACCAAATCTAGTTAACAAAAGAAGTTTTGTCGAAATTAATAATATGAATTTTTAGCCTAATAATTTAAGCTTACAGTTTTATATAGATAAGTAATTTTGCTAAAAATGTAAACGTATTTTTTAGCGGAATATCTCACTAAATACCCGAGAATTTTGGAACCTTAAATTCAGCACAAAATTGAAACAATGCAAACTAATTTTTGTCAGAAGTATAAAGTAATAAGCATGAAAAATTATATTATTGAAAATTTAATGACTCTTCCGTTATCTTTTTATCCTTTCTATTGTACATTTACTTTCTAATTTACATTAATATATTAAAACCACAACAATTTTGTATTTTTACTAAACAAGAACTGAAAAGTTGTTGCTTGGCTTATTGGCGACTACATACCACAGAAATTGATGAATTTAGCAACAAAGAAATGACCAACTGGATATACAGAGGGTTACATTTTGAACACGTCCCTTTTGCCATTTATCTATTGCTATTTATCCGACACAAATCTCATTTTTAAGGATACAAACCCGAACACAATTAAAAAAATCGAAAGCATACAATTTTATAGCTAAAATAACTGATATTGGAAGAGACATTGCTAATGAAATTTTAAAAAAATAACTGCAGCAAAGGGTTTTTTGTCTAAACAAAAACTAAAACAACTCTAAAATATTCTTACAGAAATGTATATAAAAGTTTAAGAATCATCTTAATATTCTGTTTGAATGATAATGTTCTGAACTAAGATAATTACTTAAAATGCAGTAATTAGAGAGTTTATTTTTAATTTAATTACGCTACACAATTTTGTTGTGCAATTTTAATAGTTGTTCCAAATTTATAATTATTTTTTCCCTCAGATTTATTATTTTATGCATTTTTACTAATGTTAATTTTATTTTTCATTCAATTTTTAGTATTTATATACGATTAATCTATCGATATTTTACACGTTCACAAGGTAAGTTTTGCAATACAAGTTAATTTAAATATATTACAGCAAATATTCATTTTTACGAACTTCTAATTTACGAACATTTACGATTTTACGAAATAGTGGCTGGTCCGCGATGGGTCTCATAGACACAGTGATAATTTTAATTGTCATTTACGAATTCACTTGGATCAATATTTTTATTCGAGAATTTAAGCTCTTCTAATATTGGTTAACTAATTGCACTGCTTATGTTGAAATCTAATTTTTTAACTAATTAGAAAAGAATTTTCTTAGAGTAATTGAACTCCGTCTCACAGCCCATGAATCCATACCTTCAAGTAAAAATATCGATAGGTAAGCACATAACGATATGTTAGCACTTACAATACAAAGATTGATCATGGCTTAAAATTTCTATAAAAATTAGCACTCCAGGCGTAATACACTTGACAGTCTATGCTTGAAGTGGTGTTGCAGAAAAAACTATCGAGATTATTTTTTGACAAGCAAGCACAATAAAGAGACCTCCTTAACTGAAAAAAATTCAAGAATAATTTCTTGACGATTTGACTGATGATGAATAAATGACTCATCGATTAACTTCGACACAAAAAAGCGACTGTTGTTTTAAATATCATTCTATAATTTTTTTAATGTGGACTCAGGGATAACTTGTACTATTAATTTATATTTAATGAGTAAATAAGTGAGAACATAATAAATGGGAAGGAAAAATAACGTTTAGATATCAAAAAAGAAGAAAATGACGTAATGCTGCGATAATCAGCAAGACTAGCAGAAGAATGGAAAAAAAAAATTCAAACACTTTTTTTGAGAAAAAAGATAAAATGCTTTCCTACATGGAAAAAATAGAAAAATGTATTTTTAAAAATTTAGTTCTGAAACAGTAAAATGTAATTAATTTAAATGATTTTTCATCAAAAAAACGAAAGTAAGAGTTATTTTTAAATATGAATTATATTTTTTTTATAGTGCTTCTAAATAAATTTGAAAATCAAATATTTATTTACATATTTTACGAACAATTTTACCATTCACTATGAATTTGTAAAAATAAGAGTTTACAGCATAAAATTAGCACCATTTAATAGTTGGGTTAAATTTACTTTACTAAAAGAACTTTAATTTGAATGTAACTATGCAAATTTCATTCGGTTAAAGCAACAAAAAAATTATAATAAAATAATCTAGTAAAATATTCTCGGTAATCTTAATTTTAAAAACTAACTCAAAATATATATAAAGATGCATCCAGTATCTAATAAAATTATACAATTTTATTTTCCGAAATGAAATGTAATGTATATTTTGATTGAGATTTAACCGTAAACAACAATGTAACAGTTATTGTTTCTCCCTTTATGATATATGGAAACAATTTTTATTTCCTTACATCAATTTCTCAAATGTGTAGAATAAACAGTCACAAATTCCACAAACTATCTAAAACAAACAGCAAAAACTTTTGGGATTCGCAATTCAGGAGAAGCCAATGTCAGACTAAACAGCGCCAATCCTGTTTGAGACTTAGCTTGTCAAGCGCGCCAAACAGATGAAAGCTGCTTTTTTTTGTTTAGTTTCTTCCTACCATCTAGTCCTCAAATTTATTGTTTAAATACGCTCGCTTTTTTTATGTTTGATGTTTTATGTTGGGCAATCTTTGCCAAGTTCTTCTGCAGCCAGATCAGACAAAACAAGGGTAGGTAAACTAAGAATGCGACATCTTTTTCGAATCTGAGCGCGTTTGAGTGCGGGTTAATTTCTGCCATTGTGTCGAGGCACCGATAAATATGTCAAAAGTGTTCTAAAAGTATCAGTCTTTTTTGACGTCCGGGTTTCTTTGAAGGCGAAGAGGATAGAGTAACTGACGTGACAAGCCAGAAAATGCAAAATGTCATAATCAGACGACATCTAACAATTGTTTGATTGCTTTTTAGATAAGAAATTTTAAGAGATAATGCTTATACATATAAAACATATCTTTAAAATCTCTACAAAATTTGGAAATACTTAGAAGTAGAAGAAAATACATAAACTTTCTAGATTCCAATTTGACACTTGAAAAATGTTTTGATTCTCGAATCTTAGTTTACGTGTGAGAAGAGTACGTGGTCGAAGTTGTAGGTATATTTATTATTATGGTGAGTAAAAAAGGGCTTTTAATTACAGATAATTTGGAGTCTTGAATTTAGCCAATAAGGTTTGGTAAAAAATTGTGCTTTCTTAAAATAAAGAAGAATATTCAATGAATAAAAAATATTTATTATATTATAATTCAACAATGTTTAACTTCGGTTAAATATTCACAAACTTTTTTTTAATGATACGAATATAACTTTCATACTCGTATAGTCTTAAATTGATCATACAAGTTTAAAGTGCACATGCAAAATCCTGTTAGGAAAGAAATTTGTTGCTAATTCCAGTAAAATTGACACTAAATAGTTTAATTTTTATAAAGTGCATATTTGCATATTCATAAAAACTTTAAAAAATAATTTTAAAAAATGTTGAAATTAATGGCTTAGAACATACGGTTATTTGCGACACAGTTTATTTACAAAAATAACTCAATATAAGTATTCTTTAAATTTATTTTTAACTATGACAAAAAAGTTCTTATATTAAACATCTTAAAAAAACAACATTTTATGGGGGACCATTTACTGAGTAAATAGTTTTTTTATTTGCGGGAAAATTGTGTTCCTGGCGCAATTTTTTATTCTGGTTGACCGAATTTTACATATCTACTAAATTTAAATTTGAAAAAAAAAGTTCTTATATTAGAAAATAAAAAAAAATTCTTTTGTCGTTGAAGTATTTTTCTGTGCTATAAAATTCAGTTCTGAGTTACGTATAATTATGATTTTAAAGAATATAATTCTGATTTTAAAGAATATAATTTTATGAATAAATGCTCATTTTATGTACTTATATTAAGACTTGTAATTACTTAATAAAAATATTAAATTCACTCTAACTTGTTTTTGACTTTCGAAATAATTTAGGTTTTATAGTCAATAAAATTCCTCTGAATAACAATACTTGAAATTCATAAATTTGAAAAAGGATATTATTTATTAGTTGGACTTATTTTTTGTATATAAAAATTCTTTTATAAGCTTTCATTAAGACAAGTTGTAGTTATATTTTATGCTGTAAATTATGACACAAATTACTTCAAAACAATCAGGTGATCAAATTTTTTCTATGAAAAAAAAAACTGTTTTTAACTTAAATTTTTTTTGAATTATTTAATCAAATAATTAATCATGATTTATCACTGTTGTATTATTCAGTTTGAAGGCTGAATATGGTTATCTGATGAAATATCTATATCATATTAAAATATATGATTTTCCATTTGTGCAATAAGGATTTTAAAATGAATTGAGAACATATGCTAAAGCTAAAATACTCTTCTATGAAGGAGTAAAGTCAATGCAGTTGATATTGCAGACTAGAAGAATCATTGCAGTTGACATCAAACAACTAAATTTGTTTTCAAATTCCAATATTTAATGTAATATTAGTAGTAGTAGTCATATTTTATTTCGTTCTTTTTTAAATTTCATGTAGTTATTGTTATGAAGCTAATTACCTTTTTGCCCTTTTATAATTTTATTTTTATGCATTTATTCAATTTCATGTATCCTTGATGGATGAAAGTTATTTGTTTATATTTCAATGCTTTTGCAATTAAGAACTATTTTGTCGCTCAGAAATTATCTTAACGATAAAGATTCGAAATTCTGAATTGAAGATTCTAGAGGTTTCCAGAATTTTCGTTGAAGTTAAAAATCTAGTAATAAATATTTACAATCTTAAGTATCATTCCTCTGTAGGAGCTTCTGAGATATAAGTTAACCTTATGAAAATTTAATGATATGTATTTACAGAATCATTTAATCTCGTACATCTTTGATCCATGAGCGATTTAGAATTCTAGATACATCTAGATTTCTGATTACGGTCAAATATCTATTAATATACATTTAAAGAGCCTCTTAAGAAAAGGAAAAAACTATTTCACGGATTTTTTATGTACGAAATGTATTTAAATCTCAAATTGCACTGAAACATTTTATGTAAGAGAAGCCCAAAGATTTTACGAAATAAAATTGGCGTAAAATGGCCTTAAGATGGCGTCAAAGCACCTATTATACCATCACTAAAGACCAAAAAGTCAATGAAATTAAATCTGCCAACTCGTTAAAATTAGGTTTTGAGCGACACTGCAATTGCTTGGAGACGAGATAACTCGGCCGAAATCGCTTATCCGGTGATTAATTATCCGCTAGGAAATCCACGAGTTCTTAAAGTATGCGACTTTATTTCTGAATCGGCAACAAAGGGCCGTTTGTGAAAACGCGAGTCGTTATGAAGTGAAGTGATTGTTATCTTCCAAAAGATGTCGTCTCGGAGATTGTGTTGCCTGTCAGGAGGTAAATGAGGCGGTTGAAGTGAGTGTCTTTTTGGAATTAGCTGAAATTCATACTCATTGGATCGAGTTACATTTTATCACCTATTTCGGAATAAGATTGGGGAACGTAACTTTAACAGACTCGGAAGTTGTCAATATTTTTAACCTATTTTGATCTTAAGTATAACTGATTGAGACTGATATGTTAAAAGATTGGTTGGTTGGTTGGGTTTAATGGCGCAAGGTCCAAGATATGTTAAAAGAATAATGTAGATATTGAAAATTATGCTTTAAATAGTCAGACAAATTTCCAATCTCATTTTGAAAGGTAGAGGATTCTATACTTGTCCAAAGCGAGAACCATTGTTCTAAAAGGATTTATATATGAAACTATGAAGTGGACGAAAATGTAACTAAGAGGTTATCTCTAGTACTAATTTCTGTGAAAATGTGCTTTAGGTCAACTACTTGGCGCGTTTTCAAAATCGCAGGTGCCATGAAAATTCTACCACTATTTCAAAGTGAAAGCGACCTACGAAAAGGCTAAAACAAAAGAGTAATTAATGAGCATGCACGAAAAAGCGCTTCAAATTCTCGAGTTGGTGAAGTCGGGGACCTAAAGCGCAATTTAACCCCAATTTCTTCAAATGAAATTAGTTTAAAGACTGTGAAACTTTTTGGTACTTGATTAATTCGTTTAGTTGGAATACACTACAAGAAAGGAATGTAATAAGAGCTATCGTTATTTCCAAAGTTAAGTTTTTAGCACTGTGGTGTTTCTATATACGCAATGTTGCGTTTGAAGTCATTTTCATCATATGCGATATCTACAATGATGAGATTTTTCTGTTAGAATTTACAGCAACTATAATGTTCCATCCAAATTCTTTAGTTATTTTTTCATTAAATTTTTTTTATCTAATATCTTTCTTGTTTAACTTTGGTTGATATCAAATTTGAATGCGTTTCTTAAAATTATGCTACACTGTGATCACAATCTGCACTTCAATTATTTCAATAAATTTATTTATCAATTACGAATAAATATATATATTAAATAATATAATTGTCTAATATAATATATTTATTTATTAATTCAACTAAATGGAAGAATATATTAAGTAGTTATATCAGATTAGATAATAAAGTTTAAATAATATAAGATAGTCATATAAATAAGGAAATTCTGTGAGTTTTTTAAAATAAATGAATATTTACGATTCCTTACAAGATTTGGTATTTTTTTCTGAAAAATGTAAACAAAATGCGTTGTCTTACTTTAAACATTTTTTTGTTTTTCATATCGATATAAATTTTTAAAGTAATATAAATCAAAACCAATGTGATTACTACAAGTAAAATTTAAAACAGAAATATTCGGGAAGAACTGTATTATTGTTTTATCGAACATTAATATTGCGTTAAATTAGCCACGAATACCGCTGTTTAAATTGCCCTTTTTACTAACTTTTCTAAACACTATTTTTCGAATCATAACAATTTTGAAATAAATAGATTTGCAATATTTTCAATTCAAAGTATTTTAATCCAAAACTATAGAATTTATTGTACGACATTTTTTATACACATAAAAAGAAATTATGAGATTTAAATTATTATAATAGTACACACTTATTATACATCTCGTCGACCATTTTCGTTAAAAAAAAAATTGCTAAATGTTGCGGTTTAATGCCATACTTCCGTTTAATATTGCTTAGCAGATCCGAATCTTTAATCTTTTTCCTTTTTTCAAAATATAAGAGAAACTACTAATTGATTAGCTTTATTTTAGAGAAAAAAACTTAAAGAAAACTTCATTATAAATTAATATTTCTAAATAGACACTTTATGTGATAGAAAGCGAAAACACAAATTTGAAATTTGTATGCGCTGAAAATGAAAAATGTGTGGTAACTAAATTACAGTATTTAGCAAACTTTTTTTGCGGAAGTTTGAGACCGTGATAATATTTAAGTACCTTTATAATGATTATTATTCACATTTTTATAAAACGTTTTAAATTTATTTTCATGAAAACATATTTCACACGAGTATGCTTATTAGTTATTGAGTGGTTTGTATTGCATCAAATTACTCGAATAAATATTACAGATGAATTAGAATGATTGGAAAGAATTAAGCTTTCGTAGAAAGAACTTTTTCTTTTTTTTAAAGAGGAATTCGCTGAAAATTTGGCAAGAAACCCACTTTCTTTCTTTCATGTTAGACTTTCTCCTAATCCTAAAAATTCCTCCCTAAGTACAAAATCGCGTAAAAACAGAGAAGAAAATTCCACTCTACGGAGACACCTTTGGCTCTTCGAAAAATTCCTATACCGATCTTTTGGCACTTCAATAACAAACTAATAAATACAGGGAATTACTTCCTTTTAGGAAATTACACAGTGACTCCCATAACGGATCATTTTGCAAAAGGGAAAATCTCCACCCTTTTCCAAATCTTCTCTCCCTACCTCTATAAATTAAAGATTCTTTTTTTTTCCCCATGTCCAAAGACAAATGCTGGGATTACGTTCGAAGTGTCGAGTTTCAAAGGTTTTCCGGGACTTTTTCCCCTCTCCTCGCAGTACAGGGACACAGGGGTCGTTCAGAATTAGTCGCAAAGAGTGGGGGAGGGGAAAACAACCCCCACAAGGAAAAAAATTGGGGGAACTTTAGGTGACTTCCTGCGATGGCGAAATCCCTCAGTGTCCTGGTATCAGACAATGAGATGGTTTATTAGTTTGGAGATAGATATCGGGAGGTATCAAGTGATTCTTCTCATGAATCTTGTGATTCCCAGATGGAATCATTAACTGGAAGGGAATCAGAGATGCTTCCCGGTGAATGAACTGCTAAAAAGTTTCACTTCCTCGTAATAATCATCAAGGGATTCATCTTCTAATCCTCTTGTGGAAGGGGAAAAATCATATAATTTTTAATTGATTTAATATAAATAATATTAAAATTGAGGACATTTCTTATATTCCTATCTTTACGAACAAGTCTGAAGTTAATGCATGAACTAATGCATAGAATTTTTTTTAAAAAAATCAGAAAGCAATGTAGAAAAGATTGAAATCAATGTAATTATTACAAGTAAAAACGTTTACCGCGGTGGCCCGGTTGGTGAGGGCATCGTTCTTGTTGCCCAAAGGTGGTGAGTTCGAATCCCGGCTTAGCCGAAGATCCGTCGTGTTCACTAATGGCGACTGGGGTACGTTAAATCCGTCGGGTCGCAATGTCCTCCATGTTCCCATTACAAATTAATACCTCTTTGGTTGGTTGGCGCCAGGCTTTGGGTCTTCACTGGTTTCAATCTCTAAATTGGAAGATTCAGGTGGTGCTGCCATCTCTAAGCCATAAGTCGTACTTCCACCTTCGTATGAAGGTTATCTATTAAAGAAAAAAAGGAAGACGCTCCCTTTCTGTCTTCATTCGCCTAGTCACTGTGATGGGTGGGCTGGGCGTTGCCAAATGTCATTAACAACAACAAAAACGTGAAAAATTGAGATATAGCTACAAGTAACAACAACACTACAATAAAAACATCAAAATATGTGATAATATTTATAGATTTACATTATTACTATAATTTTAACATGGGGCTATAAAACTAATTCTCTAAAAATTTTATGACGCCCATGTGCAATAATACATACCTTTAAAGAAAGGTATACCACAGTGAGAATTTCATTATTTTAAAACATTTGAAGGGGGAAAAAAACTTCAATACATAAATACGTTGTTTAAAGAGTAAAAGATTGCACAATAGATACTATAAAAATGCGACCGGTTTTTGACATTTTCCTTAAAAATTTTAAAATGCGTCAGAACGACTTATCCCGTAGACCTAGAGTCAAAACTCTCTTTTGTAGAGTATTTAAATGGACGGTTGTTTGAATATACTTTCACTGTTCGCTAATGTCAGGGCATTTTGTAGTATATTTAAAAACTATCCGACCCCGTGAAGAGGGGGATTGATTGGTCATTAGACTATTTAAAATTTTAATCTAAATAATTCAAAATGCATCAAAATGACGTGTTTCGTAGACTTTGTCAAACTCAGTTTTGTGTAAAGTATAGTTATTTGAATATAATATTATTGTTGTTCACTAATGTCAGGACTTTTTTAAAATATTTAAACTTTCTGACACTATAAGGACACGACAGATTCCAAGCCACTGCATATATAAAAGCATGAAGTTTGATTTGAACCCATGAACTGTTGAAATTCAGACATTTCGTAAGAAAGTAAAAAACTTTTTTTACCAAAAATTCAAATATTTTTAACAATTTTTCTTTTTTTTATGCATTTATTATATAGATAGAATTTAAATAAAATTATTGCTGTTTTCTAAATTATTAAAAAGAATAATTTTTGTGTAATTATTACAAAATTTACTGAGACAATTTAAATTTATAATGAAAATAATTTCTGTTTTTTAAATAAAAAAAATGACAGTATTTATTGTACTGTCATTTTTTACATTGTTAACATAGTGGTTCAAAGCCTATTTTACAAGTTTTGTAAGATTTTTTCAACAGTTCCCTCTTTTTGCTTTCCTGGAGGAATTTCCACTCATAGTGAACCATATTATGTATTTACAGGAGGAAATCCTAAAAAATCTTAAGCATTTACCACGTTTTTAAACTTAGTAGTAAGGCAAAGATTTCTAGTACATAAGGTCCCGAGTTTGTCCCGTCATTGTTGAACAACAGAAGATAAGATGCTGTACTATAGTTTGCATGCCTGTTGGAGTAGGTGCTTAGAAGTTTTCTTGATTTCTTCCCTTGCGACACGTAAATACGACCCAATTTCTATGAAAAAGTCCT
This sequence comes from Latrodectus geometricus, assembly GCA_026290005.1. Lineage (NCBI taxonomy): Eukaryota > Metazoa > Arthropoda > Arachnida > Araneae > Theridiidae > Latrodectus > Latrodectus geometricus. Next base: position 473,792 of record JAPDSC010009445.1, on the reverse strand, counting down.
ACCGTAAGTCAATTACGCTGTGGACTTTTTACAACATCCTAAAGTGGTTAGTCGATTAATAACTCACTCCAACTATGGTGAGTTAAGTCAAAGCACTCACCCCAACAAGCGTGCATGACAAATCTGAAAACGCAGCTTCCATATTCATTCTTCAACAATGGATGGATTAAACTTGGATCCTTCTATCGTAGAATATGATCACGGTGAATTCCCGTAAAAATATAATAAAACCAAAATTCATAATTTTGACTTACAACGCAATTGAACAACATTCAAATCCTAATCTGAAATATATTCTTAATGAACCACAGGCCAATGATAAATATACCTAAGAATTTTCTTGATAAGCCTTTGTACTTTATGAGAAAAATATATATCTTGATTTATTAAAATATTGAGCTTATTTAGCTCCATGGATCTCATTAGCAGATTTAATATTTTGAGTTGCTTTTTATTCCCTTATCTTCTGGTTATTAGAATGATTTTAGGTTTTATTTGAACTTAAAAATACCCATTAAATAATCTCTAATACAGTAATAGAGAAATACATTGGTTTGTTTAAGCATAAAAAATACTCCTAAACCTTTACTTCCACAAATTCCCTCTGCAGCTCAGAAGTTCATTCACTTCATTCAGTTGTTCATTCACTTTAATGGGAAATCGAACCCTCTCTGGCCTAAAGTTTACTGCTTATTGGATCACCTCTACTATTGGAATTTTTGTTAACCAATGAATTCCAGTTGAATTAATTCTTGAATTCAAAATCTGACCATATCGAGGATCTGTTGAGAAAAGGTAATTATGTTTCGTAAAGTATATTAAAATTAAATTTAATATTTTATTTTGGAAAATACATCTTAAATAAAGAGAAAAATAATTTCAACTGACTATGTAATTATAGTTGAAACTAGGTATTGAAATTTTTTGGAAATGCCTAATTGTAATTATTTAAGTTTTTTGCATATTTCATGTACTCAAAATCGATTGAAAAATTTCTTTTTATTTGTATATTTTTCAAATTCGTGTAATGTGTTACTTATTTTTAGGAGTGAATTTTATTTAAAAACAATGGACAAAAGGGTTATAACATAAAGTTGATAAATTATACACCCTTTGTGCTTCTTTTGAACATTTTTTAAAACATGTTCTGAGATGAAAATCAATTTTCAAAAGTATTTGTCCTTTTCTATACATGATTTTTTTATAATAATTTATGTCTCTTTCGATATGTAGAGACAAATTATTTTATACTTTAGCTTACTAAAATAAAATAATTTTGACTCAAGATTTAAATGTAGAATTCTTGATAACAATATTCACTTAAAAGACATTAGCAAACATATTTTTGAGTGATTAGAAAGCTTTTTCTAGATCATAACATGAATATTTATTAAAACTGTGTTTCGAAGATAAGATCCTGATCTTAGAAACATTATTTTCCTTTAAAGAAATTTATTTCCTTAACAAAGCTGAAAAATTTGATCAATATGTTTGAATCTAAAATTATATATATATATATATATATAAATGTTTTTTTAAATAAATTAACAGTCAATAAAAAATAATAAAATTTCAATGTTTATTATTGTATTATAAAATTATGAGTTATCATATATACATTTTTATCTTGAAAATGTAATAAAATTCAAATATATTAAAATACTTTTAATAATATATACAAGTATATATTTTTGTTGAAGATTAAAAGGATTCCGATATTCGAGACCTTGAAAATTAAATTATTTTTTTTTTGTGCTTTTGAATAGATCTTTTCAAAAGTACTCGAGCTTTTTATTTATTATGTGTTCATCTTAAATTTGAGTTTGAAGAATCAACTTTCTTAAATTTATTCTATTCTCTAAAATTATCTGTAAATCTTAATAAGCTCTGATTACTTATTTAACATTTAAAAACCAGGAAACTTTATTAATTTCTGCAGGTCTTTTAAAATATTCCTACCAAAAACCCGATTCTAATTATAATTAATTTTCTCTCAAGAATAAAAAGCCTACTTGACAAAGCATATCTAATCGCATTTATATTCTTAGTGATTTGATTCCCATTTCATTTAAGACTCTCTTCTCTTTTTCTCCCGACATTTTTTACTTTTTCCAGAACGAATGTCTCCACAAAGAGCCATTGTTCCATAAAAACAAACATTCTGCTCGCTTAATATTTTTACTCATAATTCCCACTAACCCAGTAAATGAATGTGGAAAGCCGTAAAATTGCGTGGAAAAGCGAAAACCGCCTCAAGAATCTGATATTCTACATTCCAACGTTATAATCGTGTCTGGCTGCAAAATAAAGCTCAATGGGGAATTGGATTTATTTCTGGATATTAACTTCTACTCTCAAAGACCATGGATCAGGTTTTATTCTTTTTTCTTAAGCCGGAAGTGGGTTAACTGATATTAGGGTAATAATTCAAGAAATGGTCTTATTTTGAGACTGCGCTTGTATTTAAAAAGAGTACTTCTTGTTTCTAAAATTGTATTTTATCTCTAGTGAATTAGCATCTTAATTTTGATTTCATTTAAATATGGGAATCATCAATTCTCTAAATTGCATAAATATAGTCGAATTGGTATCTTTTAAATATCTCGCAAAAAAATTTAGACAATTTATTCGTAAATTTAGATTTGATATTTTTGTAAACAAAACACAAAAATATTGTGGTGAATGCATTACTATATTATTAACTATATGTATATAGATATTTGTGAGTATAAAATGCGAAAAACACAATTATTCTCCAGTTTATCTGGATAATCTGCAAATTGTCTAGATTATTAGTATCCTACCTGTTAGACATTTAAACATTCGCTAAAGTGAAAATAAGCAATAGGAACGTTTCTGTGCATTTAAATGAATATAATATAAAGTGTATAAAATTAATAATTCCATTTTCAGTATGTAAAGCAACCAGAAATAATTTGCAGAGTACCAATCAAATAATCAACAAATTATTTGATAGAATCAATTATCAATAAAAAAAATTCGATAACAATTTCTTCGCAATGAAGGAAAATAAATATAATTTATTTTCTTCATGTAACTAATGAAATTAATCAATTGAAACAATCAATAAATTAATTTCTGGAGGAAACTCTTCAGCTTTTTTACTTTGTCAACTTTCAAACTTTAACTATATTGCATATTATTTGTTTTCGATCTATGTCGCAGTAATATATATACATATATATATATATATATATATATATAT
>JAPDSC010009445.1:430826-470556 GCA_026290005.1 Latrodectus geometricus | reverse complement strand
TTTATATATGAATTACCTTAAGCAAAATCGAGTAACAGTATACCGGAAAAACGATTAAATTAAAACTGCACAGAGAGCAGTGATTTGATTATTGTGATACATCTGTTATTGCAGTCTTGATTCTGTAATTAGCAGTCATGAATTTTGTAGAATCCAAGAACAAGGAAATGAAAGTGTCAGAAGCTTAGGGTGGAAAACGAATGCGATTGCAAATTACCAGTTTTAGAATTCTATTTTAAGAGAAAAAAAGAGATAACTCAATTCTGAAGCTTCTTTCTTCTTCGAAATATTTCCCTCAGGAATTATTAAAGAGATGTGACAGCTATTTCTGGAAGTGTGAGGCCGATAACAGAAATCTCGATTGATGATAATCAATTTCTAAATGATTTAAGAAAAAGTGGGCGTTATTCTGTTTTATGCAGGTAGGATTTCTAAGGCACAATACTGGCAGCAAGTGCTTTCACTTATAATTCAATAAACGTTAACCTTCTTTATTGTACTATTTTCCAGGTGGATATTTCAAGCATATATTTTTCTAATTTCGTGTTTTTGTTGAAAATTTATTTCATTTACATTACGAAAAAACAGCAGCACATAGAATACAAAAACTGATGCAATTGTCAATAATTTTCATAAAGTTCTGCCAAAAATGATTACATTCCTTTATAATAACGTTTTAAACGCTACTAAGTAAATAAAAATATTGTTCATAAAAGTATAAAAAAACAAAAACATAATAATTTGTTTTTCCAAATAGTGATTTTTCATGAAAAGCCGAAGAAAATATTTTATATTGGAAGTTACGACTCGCAAAAACTGGCAGGTTTACTTTATTTGTACAATGTAAAGCACTTAACAGTGTTCGAAATTAAACTTTAAGGGCATCTTTGAACCACAAAAAATAAAATAAATAAAAAATCATGAGCTACACAGATAAATATTTTTAGTCTTCTTTTTAATTAACATCATATTTTGTTGTATTGTGCCATCTAGGCTGGTAGTATGGGGTGAGGTGCTCCACTTTTCCAATTGAACCGTAATTTGGTGTGGAGTAAGACTTCCTCTGTACACACATGCCATAGAATGCCCGTTTATAGGGCAGGCAACCATTTACACAAGGAAATGGCAAAGACGAGAAAGAGGGAAAGTACATCCATGCCTAAATCGTGATTCGAACCCATTACCACCCCATCCTTAGCTAGGCACGCTGACCACTGGACATGATGGGCAGTAACTAACATCATAAAAGCTATGCAAAAGAAGCAGAGTATAAAGCCGACATTTTAGTATATATTATATTAAGTTGTCATTTCTGAGTCAAATAAAACTTCTAATGCCAGGTTTCCGTGGCCTAGTGGTTGGGTTGTGCTCTTTGTAACACAAATGTCCCGGATTCAATACCACCCATTGTTGAATAACGGAAAATGGATTTGCCTTTTGCTCGCATGTCTATCGAGATGAGTGTTTGGGAGTTTTCTGGATTAACCTTAAAAATAGCCATTAGATGGCGCTGGGCACCTAAACATAAGTGACGTCATATTAAGAATCGCTTAAAAAAAGGAGTAACACAAAAAGGAATAGGATTCGCGAGAAAGTTGGATTGGTTTGATTACGTACGAGGGCTAATTAGGCTTCAAGAAAATTGCAAATTGACATATCAGAAAATGAAATGATGGAAAAGTTGCGCTATCAAAACGGAAATACGTAATCATTGTTCTTTCCTTCTATCAGTATATGAAATGTAAGGTTCTGTGACAAATAGGTAGGAAATTGCTTATTATGAAACTTACAAAACTAACCAAATTTAAATGTCAGTCATAATAAAACATTTTTCACTTTTTACATAATATTATCACATATGACAGTAATTAAGAATAAAATTGAATGAATAAAAATCTTACAGTTTAAAGGGCTGAAGCTCTGCGATTCTGCATTAAAATGGCGATATCTATCATCAATGAATTGGGGACTGTGAACATTCTGAAAAAGAATTTTTTCAAAAGTTATAATTTTTGCATTTGTAAGAACCAATAATTTTATATATTACAGAAAAAAATTAACTGAACATATTAAATAATGGAAAATCATTTTTTTAAAGAGTAAAATAAAAGTCAACTGGTACAAGAAAGATTTAAAGCGCGAATTTATAATTAAAGTTTATCATATTGAAAATTGGGACAGACAGTCTTCAGGATAAAACAGTTTAAAAATGGAAAAGTGATAAATTAAAGGTGTTGCACTTATGTCCGAGCACTTTCCCGTGTGCGTGACTCATTATCAATTTTTAAGACTATCTAATCCTTTAGAGGTGTATAAAGGTTGTTCTAACCGAACTAATAAAATAGTTCATAGATATTGAAATAATGAGTTTATTTTGAATATGTGTAGCTTCCTAATCATTTCTACATAAGTGAGCTAAATGAATGAAACCTGTACTTTAAAGGGAATTTTGGTTTGCTAAAAGCATAAAGCCCGAGGCTAGTATTGAATCTGTAAGCTGTTGATCTGTAGACCACATTGCCCTTTTGGCAGTTAAGCAGGGAATAATCGAAATTGTTAGGCTGGTTAAAAAATGGCAAATTGACAGGAAATTATCCTGAAAGCAACAGTGAGTGTTTGAATTACGCCTTCTTTAGTTATCATATTACAGATAACACCAAAGAGCAATTGTACGGCACTGAACAGTGGATGCACATTGCTCACTGAGAGCTTATTCAAATATTCCGAGTCGAGTTCATGTAAGTGTTTGCAAAGGAGGAAACCTGGAAAAACCCAATCAAATGCATACAGAAAGTAGAAACACATCTACCTTTCGTTGCTCATATATCTATTATTGAATTTCTAGTCTTCCATTCTGAAAATTGCATGAAAATACCATTAAATTACAAGTTTGTAAATGTTGCAAATATGTAAAATGTGACAAAAATAAATTCAGTTTGACCTCGGCTATTAGCAATTAGTTTAAAGATTAAATAATGTAATCTAACGGCTATATTATTCTGAAGCACTATCATTAGACGAAATTACCTTTCATAGTCCTTTGAAATCTGATACAGCGGAAAGAGACATACGTTACCGTTTTGGCGATTAAATCTTCAGTTTTGCCATACCTTTTCAAGTCTTCGATTTTAAAGGTTGTCACTGTGGAGTATTAGTAAGATGCTCTTTCGAACGAAACATCCTAGGTTCGATCGCAGCCCCCGGTAAACAACAGGTAATGTATATTGCGTTTATGCCATCACCATGCACGTCTGTCGAGATGAGGGCTTGAGCGTTTTTCACGTTTCCTCTATCTTGGAAAGGATTAACTATCTATGAAAATTTAAGTGGTGGATAATAAAATCCCTTTTAACGGCTTTCAGCCGTTTGGAAGTCTATTATTTTGTCTCAAAGCCTTTGTTGGAATTCCTTAACCGTAAAGTAAGTGAAGATTGATGGAAACGCATTGCTTAAGTGTCTGAATCATTAGAGACGATAAGCACTAAAAATATGCCACTAGAACTGTTTTGAACGAAACTTTTGTTGCCAAAAATATGAAAAAAATAATATGGTTAAGAAACTTATTGTTTCTGATGAATCAATATAGGAATTCTGGTATTTGACGCATGTGTTGTATTCTTGTATTTTAATTGTATGCAAAATAAGAATATTAATTGTACCAATATAAACTTAACTATTTTTTTTTTCAAAAAGTTAGAATTTTATAGATTATAATGCAATTTTTTTGATTTATTTATTTTGCTCAAGAGAACTGAATCAACTAGTAATTAAAGTTTAAAGTGGAAGAAAAAAAAAGTAGACATGGAATTGGAATCGAACTCATGAACTGTATTTGAAATATTCATTTATTTGCTACGTTGAAAACTATAATTTGCCGTGCTTTTCAAGGAAACGTAATTTAAAGATATATACATTCTTCCTTTTTTCTTTTTTTTTAGATTTTCCATATATATAAATGCCTTTTTATTTGGGATGTTGGAAATTAACATTTCTTGCCAAACTTACATTTAACTTGCTGTTGTGTTAAACTTTCTTTTGTTTACAATAGTAATTTTATCTACCCAATTGCTATAACGGAAAAAAATAGAGCTGTAAATGTATGTATAGTATTCTACTATACATACTGTTCAATGTACATATGTATATTATTCATAATGATATAATTTCAAAACTCAAATCAGCAATATAGTAATATAAATAATTTATAGTATATTAAATAATTTTATTTGTAAATGCATAAATCAAGATGCCCCTCTCTTTTTTTCCTTATTCGACTATAAAATCTTAAATAAATCTTTATAGCTGAAGGAGAAAGCTGTATAGAGAAATATAATATAGCAGAGAAATATAATATAGCTTTCACATTATAAAGCACACCCTAAAACGTAAAGAGTCAGTCAATGTCTTGCAATTTTTAATAGCTATCAGCTGATTTTGTCCGCACTTAAGCTGCTATTCTTCATTTCACATAGAATTCATAAGTAAGATAAAACAGAGATTTTATCATGAATGAAATAAAATGGGAAAGAAAGAATTATAGATCTTTCACCATTTGAAGAAATTCTTATTTTTGTTGCTAGTTTATCAGGGCCAAGATTTAGAAGACACCAAATCCCCTTTTCTTCTCAAGAGCTATATCAAAAGGTTTTCAAAAGTTAGAATGAAATCCCATAGTCCTTGTTTTTAAGAGTAACTTCAGTTCGAGCACAGTTTTCAAAGAGCACATCTTCGTCATTTCTAAAAATTTTTATAGCAGAACAGGAATTCTTCAGTGCTTCAAATGACAATCAAGTTTCTCCCCAAAAGATTTCAGCTTGACCATGAGCAGGGAATTGCTCATGGTTCAGTATGTAGTTAAATGCTCCTGTCAAATACACTTATTTCTGGCTGAAATGCGAAAATTCGCTTCCATGGTGTTGAGAAGAAAGTCATTGCTTATCTTATTATTGGAATATGTGGTCGCAAGAATCACGCTTCTCTTTATTTTCATTGATGGGAAATATCGAACTCGCCAAGAACGCCACGAATCTTTCTATAAGCACTTATGTATCGGCCTCATGGGAATATCATTATCTTGGCCATGTTCTGCAGGTATGGAAGTGGTGCTCTGGTATTCCTAGAGGGTAAACTGTGACACACAGCAATGAGATTCCTAGATCTATCAGAATGATGACTCTAGCAGATCAAGGGTACCCCTTGCAGTATTGCACATTTACTCTGATGGTATTTGATACTCCATGGGTAATAATACATCTTGAAAGTACTCAAAATGGGTTCGCTTAGTATTAAGTCTGATTTCCAATACCTTCCCTGGGAATTGGTGAACTCGAATCTTACAACCATAGAAAATAAATTAAATGTTGTGAAAAGAAGCATACATACATATATATATATATATATATATATATATATATATATATATATATATGTGTGTGTATATATATATAAAGAGAGAGAGAGATTTAATTTACTTATATAAATGTCCATATTATTCGTTTAAGCCCACGATAACTTAATGGAAAAAATACGTCTTTCTTTTGCTTGTAAGTTTGCTACATTTTAGTTATTCGATACCGGGTACCGTTTTTATAAAAAAATCCGATATGCATTCAACTTTTATAGGTAAAAATGCCTTAAATTGGTGTGATGTAGAAGCTCGGTTAGAAGACTGCCGACTCAGATATCGGCATAGTCTCTCAATAATGTGTTAAAATTACACAGTGGCTCGTGGCTTTTATCTGATGGGGTGGGCAGTCGAAAACAGAAGCAATGAAATAAATTAGATATAATTTCAGCAGCATAACACCAACAAAAATAATATGTATAAAACCGATTCATTTTATTTACGAAAGTATCTTCATCTTGAGGGAAGATTTAGGGAAAATTAAATAAAATGATATCATCTATGTGTAAAAGAATGTAGAAATTCCGCCTCTAAATTATGTTCTACCCGAGCAGGATAAGATTGCATCTTGTGATGGATTACCCTCGAATGTAGACGACATATCACACATTACGGTAAATTATATGCGATTTCATTTTTTTTCTTCACTGAAGAAATGAGTTGATGAATACAATCTGAGGCGTAGAAAAATTAGAAAATGATGAACTGAAATAAGAGATCTGCAACAAAATTCCTCTTTAGTTTTATTTTTAAAATTCTTTTTCTATCTTATTATTTACTTAAAAAGAGAGAGATTTGATACTAATAATAAAACTTAAATTGTTCGAATTTGAATATTTACTGAATATTTACTGAATTATTTGCTATTTACATTACACTGGATTATGATAGTAAAGATTTTCTTCTTTATCAAACTTTTTTTACAAAATTCTAATTTAATAATAATTTTTATTTTAAATTTTTATTATTTTTAATATTTAATTAATATTCTTATATTAGTTACTTTAGTAATTCTTTACAAAACTTTAATATGATGATAAAATAAGAATATACAAAATAAGTATTCGAGTGAAACATTTTGCTTACATATGAGAAAAAATAAATAAATACAGCAAATAAAATCTCTATTTATATTTTACTTTATAATGTTCATCATTATCGTATAATGTAAAAAAAACTGTAAAATACGTTGCTTTTCCTGAAAATTACAATGAAATTAAAAAAAAAAAACATTCCCGACTAAAATTACAGAAGAACTCTTTAAAATATATTTTCTTTACATAATTAAATCTTTGTTTTATATGAAACCAAAAAAATTATTAATAATAATGGAAACAAGCATACTATTTATTTAATTACTAACTAGGAAGACTGTAATATAAAAAGCACCTTATTAATACTTTAAAATAACTGTTATCATTAAACAAAAAATTTATATAAAGGTAAATTTATATTACCTTTATATAAATTTATACAGCAAGAGACTAGCTTTGTAAGCATTAAACAAAGCTAGTCTCTTGCTGTGAGAATCATTCATTTAAACACTCACAAGAACTGTTACAAAATGTACAAAAGGACATGACACAATATTTTACAGTGAATTCGAGGCAGCTAAAGTTCAACAACCTATTTTCTGTTATTGTTGCCATTTAATAACAACTAAATTCTTGTTACCACTCTGATAAAATATTTGTTTCAATACTTATTTTTGGCAATCAGTGTGTTTGATTTTATTTATTTCTCTGTAATTATAAAAGTGTTTATTTTTTTCAATAATAAAAGTCTGAAAAAATAATTTTGCTTACAATTGAGTAGCTTTACAAAAATTTTAAAATATGTAAAGAAATTTAATAATAGTATGTCTTTAAAACAATTAATCTTCGCGTTATGTTATTTTATCATTGCATTTCATTATTCTATTTGATAACATTTTGGTAGTTAAAATATTTACTTTAGAACGTTTTAGTTAAATGTTTCAAATATTTAACGCCGCTTTTGAAATAAAATAAGACATACATTTTAAAATTAAATATAGAACTAGATTAACTTCAGTTTTCCAAGAGAAATCTTAAGTTCAAACTTCTTATGTTCAAAGCGAAATCAAATGTATTCATTCGTTTCTGGAGATGGTTTATGTTAACAGCAGTAGCCAAAATGACGGAAACATTATTGGCGATATTCAGAGTTGGCGAAAAAAAATCTTATCGTAAGTAGCAAAATCTCATTGATAGCACTGGGGTTGATATCCGGTCGGCGCCTCTCAACACTCGCAGAAACAAACGGAAATACGGAGATAACACGAAATTTATTTTCTCCCGAGGTACTTTAGAACTCTTACAACTTCCGACTGCATGCGCATTTTTTTTTTCTCTTGGCGACATTTTCTCATACGGTATAACGTCAATCAGATATATATTATTGAAAAGATTGGTAAATATTTCAAGAGAAAGTTCATGAATAATTAATTTTAAGATTGTAAACTTCTAAAATAAGCTTTTCGCAAATGATTATTTCCACCCTATGTTTTGCACCATAAAAATTTAACTTAATGAAGTGTTCTAAAATGGAAATAATCAAGGGAAAACAATGTGTATTTATATAAATATATTATAAAGAAAAAAATATTGGAATTGTGTGTACTGACATTTTTTCAGATCACTATCTATTGAATTTTAAAATAATAAAAAAAAATTAGTCAATGCAAAACTAATTGCAGTTTTTAAATAATTTATATTTCAATATAAAATTTTAATTAACGAAACTGATATTTATACATGTGAATTGCATTATTTTTGCAAACAGATAAAATTCTCTTAGTTTGTGATTTCATATTTATAATTACTTCATTTAAAAAATAAATTATAAAATAAGTTTTTAAGATAATTAAATGAATGTTTTTAATAACTCATATATAGTACAAATGAGGGGAATTGAATAATATACTTTTAAAATTCAATAACAATAGTTAAAATATCATTATCGTTTTTACTAGTTATTATGATATTGTCGTGTTTATTGTAGTTATAAATAAAAATACTTTTATAACATGATTCTCATGTGTCTTGTCATATATATACAATAAAACATAAATGTAACATGAAATTCTCTACATATTTGTTCTTTATTGTACGTAATGAAACACTGATTTCTGAATTCACGATACTTAAAAATAACGCATCTTAAAATATCAGTGATGGATTTTTTATTTATAAGACATGCAATAGGAAAAAGTTTTTTGTGTGCTTGTTAATAAATACTTCGAATATTTCTTTTGTTCTAAATATTGGTGGAAGAAAGTAACAATTTAAATTCCTTTTTTCATAATTCAACTGAGGAATTAATTAAAATAAAAATTACAGGTGCCTAATAATCAATATAAAGATGAGTAATCTGTTCTGTAATTAAACAGCTCATGAGTTCGAATATTTCTTCAGATGCGTATATATATATAAAATGGTTTGCAATTCTCTTTAAACTATAGGTCTCATTAATTAAACTTTATGTAAAAAATATGACTATAGTTTTGAATAAAAAGTTTTAGTTCAAAGGCCATTATACGTAAAAGTCAAGAAATAGCAAATATTTAAATTAAATATAAATGTATCAATCATATTCATCTTTCTAAGGCAATTAATAATACTTTTATACTGTGTAATCGACAGACTAAGGTTATTGTATGTCATTTTAGCATCTACCAAGTGAATTGTTTTCCGGGAGAACTTAAAATAGTAGTGAGCCATATTCACGTGCCGCAAGGAAAAAGCAGGAAAACTTCCAAGCACCCACCCTGACTGATGTGCACGCAGAAGGCATAGCACGATACTCATCTCCCGTTGATGAACAGTTAATGAGATCGAACCAGGGACCTTATGTTCTGAAGAGTGCTGACCTGTCATTAGGTCACTGTAAACCCAAAATACCAAATAAAACTTGAAACAACATTTTGTATTTCATCTCGTGTACTCAGTTTGGTTAATCGGGTTTTGTGGAGCATGTCGAAAAAAAGGAACAAGCAGCGGCGCCATTAGATACACTTAGAGAGCTCGAAACGATTTTATTCTTTTTGGAAAACATTTTAATTGCAAATGGCAACGAGTATTGCTGGGCGCAACGAAAATATTTTTCCTGGGCCATCCAAAGAACAAGAGAGAGTTCGTATGCTTGCTTCACCTGTTGCCGGCAGTGACAGACGCCCGTATTTTCGAAGGAAGACATCCAAATCCTCACGCCTCTCTTCCCCTTTCCCCCCTCTCTCTTTCGATGTCACACTGGGCGCGCGAATGGGACTGGAGAGCTTTTCCTTCCCAGAGCAGAAGTATTCCAAGTCTGGCTTTATCTCTTGTCAGTGGGGACGTGCCGGGTATTTACGCCTCGAGAGCACTGAATCCATCATTTGTCTCGTGACATCCGCATCGCGAACATGCTCTTCATATTCAAAAGACATCGATGTGAAAGCAGTAAGAGTTCGAGAAAAAGAATAAAGGCTTCATTTATTAAAGATACTGCTGTTTAGAGGGTATCTGTACTTTTTGGATCATTTTTGTGTATAGGTTATCTAAATTAATTTTGGGATATTGCTATGAAAAACATATTTTACGCTCATGAATACATTGTTGTGTAAAGAGCATTTTCACTTATTTATTATACAAAGAACATTTTACGTAGCTTTGCTCACTTATTAAGAGACATTACTGTGCGAAGAGCGTCTAAATGCTTAGTCATTTAGAAATATTGCTGGGCGAATGGTATTTCATGCTCACTTGTTTAGAGATAGGTGTGCAAAGAGCATTTCCATTTGTTATATAAAGAACATCAACATAAAATTATTTTATTTCTTTATTAACTTACATAACTGTGCAAAGGTAATATAAAGGCTACTTATTTGGGGATATTGCTGTGTAAAGAATATTAATTACTCTCTCACTTATTAAGAGAAATATAAACGATATTTACATGCTAACGTATTACAGAACAATTCTATTTAAAAAATATCCAAATGCTCTCTTTTATTTAAGGATATTATTGTAAAAAGGCTGTTTTTTTGGTGTTGTCTGTCTTCATATTTGCTTAAGAAGAACGCTGTTATCTTAAAAGAATCTGTGTGATCACATATTTAGGAACGATGCAATGAAGGCTTGCTTACCTATTACTACTGTGTAAAGGGAACGCACTCACTATTCAAAGGGCATGTCTGTGTAAAGAGTATTTACATGTTAATTTATTACAAAATAATTCTATTTAAATGATAATTTATTTAGGCATATTGCAGTGTAAAGGATATTTACACGCCATTTACTAAAAGGCACTGCTTGAAAGAGATAATGTTCAATTTTGGTTCAGCTACCTGTATCTTATCCATGATGCTCAAAACAATCTAAAAGTAAAAATGAATCTTAAATTCAGTTACTTTTCATGCATTTAGAATAGCATTATTGAACCTAGTTTTTATTGTATTTTTAAAAAAATATATTTTAGCTGAGTGACAATAATTGACACTAAATTTTTTTGAGTAAAAAGGTTATTTTTTATCCAATTCAGAACTCAAAATATTCGATAAAAGAAAACCAATTTGATTCATTTTCAAATGTTTCGTTGAAGGAAAGAATATTTTTCTTCTATATTTAACCACAAAATGCGTTGTAGTAAAATAGTTTACCAATATAGGATATATGAAATAAAACTATCCTATATTAATAAATTACCATTTACCAATATAGGATATATGAAATAAAACTAAAAGAATAGACATAAAGAAAAAAAAAACAGTAACTGGTAATTGTAGCTGGTAAAGGCTGTAATGCACGTTGAACATCCGATGTATTGGGTCGTCCGTGATAAATTCATAGAAAGCATGGGCCATGCGACAAGGGAAACTGGAAAACTTCCTATCTCTCCTTGGAAAACCTGGAAAACTTGCTAGCACTCCTTTTAATAGATGTCAGTTTAAAGCAAAGATGTAACCATCTTCCGTTGTTCAACCTGGACATCCCACTCTAAAAAGCATGGATTCACAACCAAATTACGACGAGTGAAGCATTACTACTTGAGGGCAAATAAAAACAACACTCACTATAAGGGAGTATTTAAAAATATATATTCACGGGTTTTTCTTTGGCTTAATTGGATTTAATTAGTACAATAAAAACTCATCTCCCTTTATTTCACAGATAACAAAATCTAAAGGAGAATCATTATTCATGTGGTCTGTGTAGTGAATAAATATGATTGCCATTTGAACTCAAAAATAACTTCTTGCAGGCAATTATGAGGTGCTTAATATTTTACAGTGTTGTTCATAACCTGCTGTCTCTGAAACTCAAATAGTTTGCAACAATTAAACGGAAGAATATCTACAAAGTTTGCCATTATATATGCTAAATACACTTATAGAGTGTATTTAGCATATACTGAGGCAGCAATAGCACAAACTCATAAAAAAACTACCTCTTCTGTTACCTTTTCCAAGACTTTCGAGCAACGAATTCTTGGTCAATTAAATAAAATTCTAGAATAATAAATAGAACTGGCTACCATCTTAGAACAGCAAAATTTTATATTACGTTTTTTACACACGCAAATCTGAACAATAAACAAAACTTCATCCAATGTGATAAACTTATATTGCCAAAATTTAAATTTTTTATTTTATTTTTAATATGTGTCTACTTTTCCACTTTTTATTTATCTTCATTTGTATTTGAAAGCTTCTTAAAGCTAAGCCTCTAATTCAAGTTGACGTAAATTTCTTCATCTTAAGATTCAACGTTATGTAAATAGTTTAAACCGACTGATAGACGTAAAATTTTTAAATTTTTAATTCGAGAAATTTTTTGATTGAAATAGTTTTTTTTTTCAAATTAAGATTCATTTTCAGTCAAATATACCATATAATTAAATCGAATTTCCATTTATATTAAAATTTTAATTTAAATTAAGTACGAGAATTTTTTTAGTTGAACTTGTCTTTGCTTCAGATACAAATTCAATCACAATAAAATGTACACCTAAATAAATCAAACACATATTTCTTTTTAAAAATTTAATTGCAGAAAATTTGTGAGCCTTTCTGATTGAATTTATTTTTGTTTCAGATTAAGAATCATTTGCAAATATCCTACGGAATTAAATCGAATTTGTATTTTCTTTAAAAAATTTCTTAGATATAAACTAAATTAGAGAAACTTTGTGATTGATTTTGTTTTCATTTCAGTAAGAACCATTTGTGATAAAATTAAATTAAATGTGCATTTTTTTGAAGTTTCAGACAAAATTTAAATTACAAATACATTTTTTGAATATCTAATAAATTATGTTAATCGAATCAATACATAATTTTTTACAAACAAATATTTTTTTCGCATAAAATGGATTTTTGGACCAGTTTAAAAAAATTGTTTTCGTGCGAGTAAAGCAATTAACCCAACAGAGATAAATTCCATCCATTTGATCTTTCTTGCCGAAAGCTGCTTCCCCCCTTTTTTCCCTGGGTCTCCAATGTACGTAAATGATGGGTTAGGGGTTCAACAGTTATCTTGCCGGTAGCGCGACGCTTCCTTAACAACTACCGGATTTTCACACTCTCACTGGCGTTCTGTCTTGTCAGAAACGATTTCAGAAGCAACCGTCTTCGCTTCTCTTCATACTGTTCCACATCATTTAAACACGCCGTTACAACATCGCGCTTTCTCGCGAAGAATTTTTGTCGAGAATAAAAAATAATAATCTGAAAATGAACTCACACATATTTTCGCTGTTATATTTTTAAAGTATGCATCACTAAAGCTAAGTTAATGTATTTTTAACAATCCATTCACATGGGTTTAAAAAAAAAAAAAAAAAAAAAAAAAAAAAAACCCTTTGAAAATAACACACAGCTAAATAATACTCCAAGCATTTAAAGATTACATGATGCTAAAATTACCATGATTATTTTTCAAAGGCAATTAACCCATTTAAATAGTATATTATTTTAGATATTATTTATTGTATTATTAATTAATTTGTTATTTAGTTTTTATACTAAGTGCTACATGCTAAAAATATTTCCGTTTTCATATATTCTGAAATGTTTTTGTACTTATTTTACACGTAAATAAATAAATTGCAAGTTTTCATATCTTTTAAAGAAAATATAAAATAAAATTGAACAATTTTCTTTTATTCAAATGCATACTATTACAAATAATTAAAGCTCTCGAATGTGTATCAATTGTTACAATTAAAAAAATTAATAAAATATAGAATGTGAATCTCATTATATGAAATTGAGAAAGAGAAGTATCGGTTTTTAACAGACATTTTAATATAATATCGTTTAAATAAAAAAAATTCATGGAATTAATATATAGTTAAAATGAAGTATACAATAATGCCTTTCATTTAAGTCATTAATTATATTAAAAATGACCTCTTTAACTTTAAATTTTATTACATTTCAACATTTGATTACTTTATTCATAAAAAACTGAAATTATATATACAAATAATTATTTTCTATATTAATTTATAGGACAAAGTGATGTCTAATTATTTACATATTTATAAATAACATTCCATTGAATAGGAAACTTGATGAAAACGAATTATAAATAATAAAAGTGAATATAAAAATAGATAACAAATTTTCATCACTCGTGAATAAAAAAAAAATAATAAAAACTAAAAGATTATAAATTTTCTACAACAAATAAAAAGTAAAATAGCTGAGCTGAAATATATATTAATTGGTCATGAATAAATAAAGTTATATCAAATGTATTAATTAATGTTAAAAGCTAAAAAGAAATGTCTTAAACAACAAAATAGTTCAAACGCATATTTTTCATTTATGAATTACACAATAATTATAACAAGAGTTCTAAGCATAATTAAAAATTAGATATCATTATTTTTTAAATTATTAATTAAAATAACGAAAAAAAATTTTTTCAATAAAAGATTATAATATTTGTTAACAATTAATAAAGGGAAATCTAATAATTGGAATTTATGTTACCTATTATTATAAATAAAATATTAATTGCAATGAATAATAAAACTTATAATTAATCAAAATTTTATATAAAGTCTTACAAACTGAAATTCATAATATTCACTTGCTACTAAGTAAAATTTCATAAATTTGAACATATTTTAATAATATTTCGAGGCAACAAATAAATGTTTTAATTAAAAGAAGAAATTCATATAATTATGAATGAATGAATAAATTTCTATTTAGATTTCTAATAAGATAATCACATGAATATATCACATCGGAAAATATTCTAGCATAAACCTGAACAACACCCATGATATCGCATAAGAATATTTGAAAAAATTTAATTAATTACTTAAATCTATGAAATAAATTTCTCTTTCACAATTAAATAAAACTTTACTTTTACTATTAAGAATAAATAATTAATAATTAATATCAGTATTATTAATTAAATAATGAAATAATTTTAAGATCATATATAAAAAGCAAATTTTAAAGAATAACTTTTCTTGATTAAAATTTATAAAGCGTTAAAATATATCAAAGCTTACACTTTGGGAAAAATAATGTTATCTGTATTTTACATTTAAGTGTATGTACATTAAATTATCAAAAGCTTTTCTATAACTTGCTTTTAATTTTAGAGTGTATCATATATCAAACTCCAAAATGCTTTATAATTTTAATTATTTCAATCGATGCGCTTAGGATATTCCAAATAAATTTAATATGCTTTTTATGTTGCTCGTATGTTTATGATATATATATATATATATATATATATATATATATATATATATATATATACTTGTATTAACGTATTTATTAAAGAAAAACTAAAATATACTGAAAGTTTGTCTGTTGACTTCTATTCCATTTTTAATATTTTGTAACTAAAAAGAATGAAGCACAAAAAAAAAGCATAAGAATGTTTTTAGTGCGAATGTTTTTAGTGCGTTTCATGTTTGAAATGAGCATAAATGTGAAATTATTTTATGGATAACTTGCAAGATATTGATCACTCCCTAAAAAATATGGATTTTTTCCCCATAACCTGATACAATATACTTTTTGGTATTAAAAGTTTTTGTATAAATTTGCACAGCAATAGTGAATATTTCCTATTGCATTATTAAACATGGGTGTATTTTTTTTAAATAATATGTTATTTTACCCTTGCATTCATAATCTTACATTTTACTTTACTTTTATTAAAATAATAAGTCCGTAAATATTAATATTAAAGCAAGAAACGTTAATGTAAGTAATTACAGTCTTCGAATAATAACAGTGTTGTTATAAAACTCTAAGAAAAACGTTACTGTGAAACGCCAATAAGGAATACTTCAATTTGTTGAAATATTAAAAATTCGAGTACAGTTTCGGAATGAAAATTACACGAAGAATAAAATGAAGAGTTTGATAATAATTCTACGATAACGTATTACTTTCATAAAAAATTAGCATATTGTTGTTGAACATTAATTTCCATGCTTCCTTTATTTATTATCACTGAAGTTGTCCTTAAACGACTGGTAGTCATTAAATTTCCTGTGAATAAGAATTTTAACAATGAATATTTTTCTTAGATTTCTTATTTAACGTATTTTGAAAACCATAAAGTTAATCCCCATACCTTTTAAACTCACGCAAGTTTGCTTTAAAGCTCGGGACTTAGTTCAAGCAACCAATAAGGCGAAAAACTTCCCACTTAGTATTTTCTTAAATCTAACGGCTTTCGGTTACCAGTTCAAATTTTTCCTTTTAAAATGATTAAACTTTCAAAAACGAAAAAAAAAATTAATATTTGATTAGAGAATCATATAAATTAAGTTTTTCATGCTCACAAATTATTAATTCATGAAACATGGAAGATATTTATGAAATTCCGTATACCATAGATATATTTGTCTACCAGTAATTTAATATCAGATACTATAGATTTACCATCCATTCATATCTTATTGCCCAGCCTACATCTCTATACCCAGTCCATAGTTTTACTCTACCAGTTGGGTGTTTTCGCACTTTAAATCATACTCCCAAGCCATATTAAATTCGTAATTTAAAAGCAGAGACCAAGCTGAATATTCCTCAATACCTCTTTGTCTGCCACATTCAGAAGTTTTTTTTCACTTGGAGGACATTGCGACCGTCTTCCTACCACCTATAGTGAATACGACGTATTTTCAATTTAACTGAGGTTCGAACTCACTACCTTCTGATTGTGAAAACGATATTGTTATAAACCAGGCCAGTGTGGCCTCACTCGTATCATGTCTCGAACTTAGAAATATTTTTAAGTAGTTTGCAATTTTACTCTTACATGCTACTCTTTATTTATTGGACAAAGGAATAAATACAATATGCATTTTATATGCAATATACTTAAAGGTACTTTCAATCAGTGAACTTCAGATATCGCATATCCAGATAGAGGGTTATTCAAGTTATATTGAACAATAGACGGCTAAATTGTACTTTAAAATCAGGCCCCAAACAGTAAATTTTTTCGGTAATTATTCTTCTGACATTTTATATGCAGTACAAGTTTCGTGATGCAAATCTCAAATTTGTAAGAAATTTCTTTCTGTGTTTATTTTTAGCTTATAAATTTGGCATGTTTCATTCTGTAAATTACAATAATAATTTATGTTATACTGAGATGATAAAACTCAAAATTTGTATAATTTGCTGAAATATTCTCTTGTAATAATTTGCATTATAAACGTTTTTAAAATTTCTATCGCTATAATTTGTATAGTTAAATTTAGTTCTCTCCTTTAGAAATTCTTGGAATTTGAGTGGAATTTCGGTAAAAATTTACTGTACGGTCACCCTTTGCAACTTTTCAAAACATCGCCAAAAATCTCGCCATTTTGCACAAATGAGATCTAAGAAAAAGACAGAATATTGAAAAATATTGCCTGTGTAAAAAAATGGGTTGCCAGAAAATGTTATTTATCGTGGAAAAATTTTGCCAAAGGTGACTGTACAGTAAATCTGAGTTGAAATTTCTTGGAAGGATTCTAAAAAAGTTTAATATTTTTCTATAAATTATGCATAAAATTTCTTTTTTCTGTTTTGAACACCTTCTTCAATATTTGTTAAAATATGTAGAGTTGATTTGGGAGTGAATCACACCTGTTTATATCGCCAATATTTTGTGAATGTAATATTTAAGCCGATGTCTTGGCTCGCATACTGAATGTTATCCCTCATATTGTGAGAGTTACTAAAATATGATGAAAGAAGCAAAAATCTTACAAATATTTTACAAATTACCATCAGATTTTTTGACAAAATTTTATATTTACCATTTGATTGGCGAATTCGGAATTTGGCATTCAATTATTAGACTTTGCAGTCCATCGAGTCATAACAAATGTATTTGGGTTCTTCATATACTTAAAAATTCCACTATTATGAGTCTTCATTGTTAAAAAAAATTTTTATCCTCTGATTTAAAAAGTTTATTCAACTGGCGTAGTGCACACACACACATAGAATAACCTCTAACGACAATTTATAAATAGAGATTGGTATGGAGTAACCATTCTAAGCTGTCATTAAGCAACTTCATCCTGTAGGTGCGAAAGTAGTTCTTAATTTTCCGCTACTGATTTCACTGACGTTGAGTAATCTGTTTAGCGAAACAGAAGCATCTTGGAGTAGAGCTGTTTTTTGCTGACGAAAGAATGAGAAAAGTATCAGGAAGCGACGGTATTTGGCTGCTTTCTTTTCTCCACCTCAACATGTCTCGCGTGCGAAAAAGAGCCATTTACAGTGTTCTCTAGTGTTGATATGCCTTCACAATAATTCGTTTCGCAGAAAATACCTTCCTATTTCATTTCGTCTGAAAACGCGCTAAGAAAGATGTATCTTAATGTACAGGCGTGAATAGTTCCTATCTAGCAATATCAAAGTTAAACAGTTCCAAGAAATAATAATTCTATAAAATTAGCTAATCGTTACTGGATTTTCGACAACACGTTAAACAATGTTAAATAATAAATAAACTTATAATGTTTTAATCATAAATTTAATGATAAATTGTTTCTCTGCTTCGAGTTATTTTCGTTTTAATCGCATGTCCTCGATAAATCACCAAATATATCGCCAAAGAACCTTCGATATACGAGTTATTTTATAAAATACTATTAATCTGTCTAAGTCTTTTTTATTTGATATACGTTCCTATGTTTAATTTAAAAAGAAAATAATTGAGCATATCATGCGTTTAATATGAAACTGCTAAATTTTCTGGCGACTTAAAACAAATTTTTTTAGCTAATCTTTTCTGAATTTATGTCAACCATATGCAAATAATAAATCATTTTAAATACAGCTACGTTTTTTTTCAGTGCAATTTCTTCAGCATATATTATTCATTTCAATTTCCTTATTCTGTTGTGCTAAAGAGTTGAAAATATACATTAAAATATACAACTATATATATATATATATATATATATACCATAAATGAGATCTTATTGTTTAATCGTCTTATAAAATTGTTAGTTTATCAGAATACAATTAAAGGATATAATCTATTACAGAAGAATTAATTTTAAATTATGACATTTAATTTAACAAATCATTCCTTTAGAAATATGTATAAATAATAGAAAATTTAATAATTGTTTCTCTGTCGCCTTAAGTAAATAATATTTGTAACAAAAGATACTTCTTTTTTTGATCGAAACTCATTTAAAATATATGTTTTAGCAATCATTGACCGGTAGAATCTCGCAAAAACCTAAAAGCCTTTGAAAGTAAATACTTTTACTGGAAATTTTGAGCCATTCGTTAATATTTAATCTTTAAAATGCATTAGTGAACTATTTTTATTCCAGTTTAATGGGTAAAATACATATTATTGATTGCATTTATTTATTTATTTTTTTGAAGAGGCAAGTAAGCATGAAATAAAAAAAAGTAATAATTGACAAGTATCGATAAACAATGAAGTCTTTTCTGAGGACATTTTATAAATTACATTTTTTCATGTTCTCATCGCTTTATTGTGCTGCAAAACATGAAGTTTTTGCTTGAAGGCCTGTTCTTTTTTTCCCAACATTTTTAATTTTCTATGGAATCATGCTTGACAAATGATATAACGAAAATACTTTCATAAAATAGCAAGTAAAAATTTATCATTCAACGCGTGTTAAGTCTGTAGAAATTGTATTAAATTTAAGCGCTAAATTTATTTTGAATATTTTTTCTATTTAGTAGAATATTTAATGCATTTTAAGAAAATTCATTTTAATAATATTGTAATTACTTATTGTGCACTTTTTTCTTACAAATTTTAACCTATAAATTCATATCAATATAAAAAACAATTACTTACTATGCATATTTGTGGAACCAAAAAGGTATTATTTGCATTAAACTTGAAAAAAATTAGATATCATCTAGACTTTATTTTTTAATTTCACCTATAATTTCATTTCCATAAAACCTTTATTACAATTAATAATTCTATTTATTATTATATTTATTACAACTAATAGTTTTCATTGAAATAATCAACATTTATTTTAATATATATGCATATGAGTAAGCATTTCAAAATATTCTAAATTAATAGAAGTAAGGTTTAAAATATAAACTGAAATAAAAAAAACGTAAGAGAAATTAAATTTTGATTTAAAATACGTTGATTTATGGGAAAATATTTATAAAAAACTCAAAGCTATGTCACAAATATCAAAAATCTTGGGAAATTTCGATAAGAGTGTAGAAAATGTGTTACCCATACCAGAAAATTCAAAAACACAAGTGTAAAAGTAATAAAATTCAAATTGTGTTACATATAATGAAAAATTATCACTTTGGGTTTAAGTTTACTTTCTACATCTGAGCTTTAATTTGAAATAAAAGTGGATTCGGAAAAATTTCTCACTTGTATATTCAAGAGGAAAATCAAACCCATGAATAATTGGACAAAATCCCACAATGCTTATCGTTTTCAGCTGCAAGTTCAATTAAAAATTGCATGCAGGTTTTTAAATAGAATTGCATAAAGCTAACAAATATATTGCATATTTAAATTTTCTATATCGAAAAATTAATCGAACGTTTATAGAGAGGAGGTTCTATATATAACGATCGATTATTCTATGTAATTTACATTCTAGATCAGATGTGTGATAAAGTACTATAGAAGCTGCAACATTTATATAAAAATTTATTAAGATTTATGCTTAGTGTAAAAGAATATACAGGGAAACAATAGAACTACAAAGTTTGATGTGGAGAAAAATGAATTTTTAAAATTGTTTCTATACAACTATACTAAATAAGTTATATTATACTGAATAAAGTGTCAAGAAAAAATGATTGATACAGAGCTATTAACTTATATATCTTTGAAAAAGGAAATTATATAAATAAAGTTAAATTTCGTAAGGTAAAAACTATATTAACTATTAATTTAGCCGAAAATAGATTCTTATTTGATTTAATCTGGAAAATATTTTAATACAAATATTAACTCGAGACAATCTCCAGTTTGGACGACTTTACCTTTGCTTCATGGCTGAAAATTTACCTAAAACTAATTGATTTTTAAAATAAATATTTAGCTTGAGTTAAAAATATTAAACTTTTTGGACTATGTTTTCTTGCACTGCTTTCTGCAAATTACCTGATAGTGCTTATAAATTAATATAAATATAAATTAAAATATCGTTGATGTCTTTTTGAAATACCATAATTCATTGACAGCTACAATAAATAATTAATATTATTATTAATAAATGAATAATTAAAAATATAAACTACTTTGAATAATTGCTTTCTAAATCAGAAAAAAATATGTTCCTGTGCATTAAAATTTAGTTGATATAAAATTAAATATGTTCAATAAATTTTGTTTCAATAGTAACAAAAGGTTTTTTTATTTAAGAAATACGTAAAAACAGATTTATTGTGATAGGAAAAGAATATAAATGAAATAAATATTTAATATAACGTTAAATTTTGTTTTGAAGTCTAAGTGCTCTCCCAGTAAATCATAATCTAATCAGTCATATTAAGTGATAATCAGTTAAAATAATCTAAACATTTGAACTAATGATTATTTATTATAAATTAGCAAAACTCTCAATGCAATATCTTTGAAGTATTAAGATAAGAAATCAGAATTAGATATCAAAACTTTTGGAGTTAATTTTTTATCCGGCACTTCTTTGAAAACCTGTTATTAAAAATGCTTCCTGAAATTTTATTAATAGTGCTTAATATAACAAAACTATGTTTTTCTGAATATATAAATCATTCACTTTAGAAAACGGAGAATATTACATAGCTTTGACAAGGTTATAGTGATATACAACATCAAACGAGACATTTATATTAATACGTATAGAAGAAAATGCATGACATAAATTTATGCGAATAGCAGGAAGCAGAACAAGAAAATTTCAGTTGCAAGTGAAACACGACGTTAAAAATCAGAAAAAGAATAGAAATGCGAAAAGGGTGTTGAAATCCAGATTTCTCAAAATATTTAATCTTTCTTTACATATCTCTCATGAAATGTTGTTTGTTACTATATATATATATATATATATATATATGTTGTGTGTGTGTGTTACTTTGAAAATAAATCTTAAATTCATAATCCTTTATATCAAGTTACTGTACTGGGGAATGAGAAATGTGGGAAAATGAAAATAAATATCTTTTAAGACTCAATATACCTGTAACAGCTGCTAGCACAGCTTTCTATTTCCTCATCAGTAAATTAGAGATCAAAAGTAATGAATTCAACATCATAAAAAAGCCTCTTTGCTATGCAGACTAAATATATATTGTGAAAAATTTCGGAGATAACCTTAACATAACATTCTTAATAGCAGTAACGCCCCCACCACCATATGACAGTATTCCTATATGACGTGGAAAGCATGTGATCTTGGAGCAAAGACATATAATTTGTCACACAAAAAGTGAGGTATCCTGTAATTATATAAAAAAATGTCATTGGAAAGTGTGCTGATTAAACGACTTTGATAGAAAACAGAATAGGATGGCTGAAGACTAGAGATTGAGTTGTTTTCTTGGTCTGCTTATGCTCCCGATCTGTCGCCAATCAGAAACATGTAGTCAATACTTAAGCAAGAACTGGTTTAGAATATATAACCCGCTACTTCATCATATCAACTTTGGGAAAATGTGTTAGTAATGTCATGGATTGCTATATCTGAAAGAATATCCAAAACTTCTTTGATTCCATGTTGAGGCCTGTGACATCGATTATAGTCAACAATGGAGGCTATACTAATTATTGATTTCGTCGCTATCAATACTTTACTAGAATTTATAATTTCAATAATTTAATCTTTGCGTAATGTGTTTTCTGCCAAATAAATTTTGCTGTAATATTGCTGGTCTGGACCAAGAAGACCAGAAATATCATAGCAAAATTTAGGTGGCCCAGCAGTGTATATTAGCCTTCGAATTATTTTTTCATAGTTTAATATAATTGAACTAATTAAATCATTAAAAAACAATTGATAAGAAAAAGTAAGCATTTCAACTTGATCAAATTTCTAAATATGATATATCATATAGTAAAAAGTAAGCGTTTTTCATTTTATTTTGTTTGCCCGTGGATGCCTATCTTAACCAATCATCTTTCAGTATTAATTTAAGATTACATAATTTGGTATATTGTTAGTTTGGTATTCTTTCTTTCATATGTTACCAGTGGATTATCTGTCCCTCGTTCATACTCAAGAAAATTAAGAAGAAAAATAAATAAAATTGCGATAATTAATAAAAGTTTTGGCTCCATTGAAAATTATATTTCCTATCTTCTGGTTAATAACAGCGTTTTTATCCATCAAGTTATTGATGTTCAAGAAACGAATAAATGGTATTTATATTTTTTAGCTTTATTATAAAACAATACTTAAATTTCATTTACAAAATTGGCATACATGGAAAAATACAAGAAAAACATAAATTGAAATTTATTTTAAGGTAATAAATATATGCCTCGATAGCAAAATATTTTACAAACATTTTTAACGTTGAAATATGATGGATGTAAAATGGTTGCCTTCTATAAATAGCCAGTCAATTTCGAATTTTTTATAAATTTCTTATAGTAGAAAAATATGGAAAAAAATGATTATCACTTCCTTCATTAACAGCTCCTTAAAAAGTGAGTCCCCGTTTTTTATTTTCTATATTGATATCCTTGAGATAGCAATCTCTAGTAGTTATTTTTTAAGGTGTATTTTCCCAGCTGCATTGGCAACAGGCAAAGCGCATCTGTTTATCGATCGCCATCTTGTTTTCCTGTTTTTTGCTATTTTATTCTACCTCGCCGTTCGACGTTCAAACTAAATGTTTTTATAGGAAGATTGTCAATTCCTACATCCAAGTTATCTGATATTTTTTTTTATCGACTGATTTCCTTTCCAAGCCCCTCAGTAATGGAAAAAGAGTTTAGCACTCTTTTAAGCGTGGAAATTCTTGAAACAAAGAACTCTTTTAGAACATTTTGCATTCCTCCATGCTTTTCGACGCTGTTGAATTTTCGTGGGATAATATTTTTTATTTCTATCCTCAAAGGGTTAAATTCAATAAAAAATGTTTTTCGAGATATACTCGCTAATAAGCTACATATTACCATTTTGAAGAAAAAAAAGAGAAAGCGAAGTTACCGACAAGAAGTATTCTATTTCAGAAATAACCATTCGTTCTTTGAGAAGTATAAAAATATCCTCAGTTCTTAAGGATATGAATTTAAATTTGTCAGCTGAATATCAACTGAGTTTAAAAAAAAAAAATAGAGATCTCATGAAGATTCAGATGTTCGAATCTTGAAAAAATTCAAAAATAGAAAAATCAACTGTTAGCAATTTGTCCATTTGACTAATAATTAAAAATACAGATGTTATTTTTAATGAAAACATTTCATTCTCAACAAAGTAATTCCGAATAATTTAAATTTTATATTTTTAATCAAATAAGCACATTAAGCAGTTTCATTATTTTACGGTGGCCAGTTTTGTGAAAGGAATTCGTATCTTACCGATAAGATATCCAGTTTTTCAATTAAAATTTCGTGAATTAGGCCCTCTTTTCCGTCGTGCATTATTGTATTGGCTTGAACTTCATTAATGTTATCCCCAGTAGAATTAGCCCTCTTTAGTAAAATTGTGAAGCAAAGTTAAAAATTAAAACTAAATCAGATTAAAGTTACAAACAGAGAGTACAATTTACTATGAAGTCATGAAACAAAACTAGTGGTAAATAAAGGGATTCCTCAAATCACTTGTTTCATTTTCACTTGAATAAAATAAATGTAAATAAATTAATCAATCTTTTCAAGATAAAATTAAAATTTTAAATCAAAATACAAAAGCTACAATTTTTATTTAATTTTAAATTAACAATTTTCATTCATATTAAACTAATTTTTATTCATATTAAACTAATTTTTATTTAGATTAGATTAAACTTAATAAATGTGGATCACACTAAATAAAAATGAAACATTTGTGTTATCTTATTGTGAATAAAATAACTGTAAAGAGAAAAACCAGATCAAATTAGTTTTTACTTCTTAATTTGCATAAAGTTACGACTAATTTATCATTTTCATTGGAATAAAATTAACTGTTGAAAGAAAAATCAGAGACAAATTAATTGTACCATCTTTACTAGAATTTATTTATTTCGATTTAATTTATTGATTATTTCGATTTCTTACCTAATAACTTTTGTCAAGATCGAAAATTGGCATTAAAAAAATTGACTCCTACTACCAACAGAAAATTATTTTTTTCAAACTAGGTAGTAACCTCTTACCTAAGGGGGATATATTTTGTCAGAATTTTGGCACATTATAATGTAACTATGCTTCCTAATATAAAATTCAGCTTCAGTTTCCGAGAAAACATCTAATTGGAAATGAGTATTTAGCGAAAACAATTCTTCGAATTCTATTGCTTGTTTACCAATAAGCACTACATGCTATTTATTCTTTAAATGCAAGTAAGAAAAATGTGCTAGAAAGAGTATTTCTTGCGTGGAATAAAACTATTGTAACCAATGTATTCACCAAATAAAATGAAAATAATAGTTTTCGTTATATTTTTTTCATTTTACTGTTACCTTATAGATCTGAAGATATATGTTTATAATTAAAATAATTTACATTTTGCCTCTGTATCCTGGTGAAAAAGGTAAGTAATGGTGATCGATTTGGAAGTTTTATGATAACTAAGAACTTATTGAAGAA
The DNA here is from genome assembly GCA_026290005.1 of Latrodectus geometricus. Taxonomy (NCBI): domain Eukaryota; kingdom Metazoa; phylum Arthropoda; class Arachnida; order Araneae; family Theridiidae; genus Latrodectus; species Latrodectus geometricus. The sequence continues at coordinate 444,903 of JAPDSC010009445.1, read as the reverse complement.
GCAAGAAATTATACACATTCGATTATTAATCATCAGAAGATTGTTGGTTCTTTGTGCTTTAAATTCAGGAATCAAGCAAAAGAACCCAAGCCCTGAAATGCCAAGCCAGACATAATATTTCACTTGGGAGGCTATCACAACCCATTTTACGTGTTCAAGCAACCTATAGGGAAAGATGGGCTTCTGATTATGTCCGGAAAACAATTCACTACTTTCCGATAATGAGGAAAATGTCTTTCTTAACCAGACCGACACGGCTTCCCAGGAAAAAAAAAAAAATTAGATAGATAGTTTGTGATGTTCAGGAGGTAACGGTTGTCAATATCGGACTCCGTGACGACAACACGTTAAATATTTCTTAGATTTCAATATCCATCTACGGGTGGGCTATGAAAATCATGGCATTAGAAACGTCGAATTCGCCATTTTATAAGATTCAAAATTACGAGACGGTTTTGTTTAGTAGTGAAAATAAGTACCAGAAGCGTATTAACTAACCTAAATACGAATAATTTAATAAAATATTATTTTGCAAGGAATTCCTAAGAATATCTAGTAATCTCGAATACTTTTTTCTGTCGAGCAAATTAGTTTTCATGAAATTTCTATTTCTAATTTCTACGAATTATTATTGAAGTTAAATAAAAAACTTGTTATTGGCATATGAAAAATTGTATTTTAATTTAATTTAATATCATTCTTTTCTATCGGAGATCAAGGTTTTATTATTATGTACTCAATTTGTTTTTATTCAGGAGTTTGCAAATTTAGAATTTTTAGAATTAGAAGCAATATATATATATATATAGTGGGTAAAAAAAGTCTCCGTACGCAGATACGAATGCAAATCAAAGTTTAATATGTCACACAAAATTCATAATGATAAAAAGGAAAACTTAGATAGATATGACTTAAAAGTAATATTATGTAATACTTATTCATATTAAAAGATTGATAATACTGACCAAATTAAATAATAAATCGTAACAACTAAAAAAATGTCGTAAACATATAAACAAAAGTCTCCGTATGATTCCCTAGCACACACAAAATGTTTACAAAAATGCAAAATGCATTGAACAAAATTACATTTAATGATCAGTGGGTCCTCCTTTGGCCTTTGTCATCTCTCTTAGACGTTGTGGCATTACCCCTACAAGTTTTTATTTTGTTATTTTCGGAGAAATATTAGACCAACTACTACTAATGGCACTCTTGAGTTCAAGTTTGCTTTTTATGTCATATTTTTTGAGTTGCCGGGCAATTTCTTCAAACAAATGTTCGATGAGGCTCAAATCGGATGACTGGGGAGGGTTATGAAGTTTTTGCTGCACATGGTAAGGGCACCACTCTTGGCAAATCTTAGAGGTATGTTTAGCAATATTATCCAGCTGAGAAGTAAATCCTGTTCCAAGAGATAGTTTCTTTGCTTTGGATAACACATTTTGTTAAAGAATATCCAGATATCCGTATCGATCCATATTTCCTTCGATGAATTGCAAGTTTCATACTGCAGAAGCATTCATACACCCCCACACTGTAACATCGCCACCACCATGGTTCACAGTTCCGAACAAGTTCTTAGTCAGCATTTGTTGATTTGATTTTCTCCACACCATAACTCGACCATCTGACCCATGAATGTTAAATTTTGATTCATCGCTAAAAAAAGTGAATTCTCAAAAAGATAATGGCTTATTTACACGATCCTTTGCAAACTCGAAGCACTTTTTCCTGTTCAGCAAACTTACATAGGGCTTTTTCCGGGCCACTTTTTTTAATGACATTTCTCACGGTTTGAGTTGAAACTTTAATGTTATAGCTAACCATTAAATCAGCTGCCAACTTCGGTGCACTAATTCGTGGATTTTCTTGAACTTTGCGAATGATGTTTCTTTTATGCACGTGATTTAATTTTTACGGTCTCCCGGATCGATCTCTATCCTCAAATGAATGAAGTTTACGATATCTTACAATGATATATTGCACAGTAGACTTTGATTTTTTAGTCAGTTCACTAATCCTTTTCATGGATAATCCATCTTTTCGCAATTTAATTACTATTTCTCGAATAGCTCTTGGAACTTCCATTTTGAGACGACAAGAAAGAAACTTGAACTCAATAACTGTCGATATGTTGTTTCCTTATCAGTGATTAACTTTCTAATGTCAAAGATTTACTGCGGGCCAGTTTTAAACACGTCAGAAAGAATTTGCATAATGCGTACGGAAACTTTTTTTGCACTTCAATTTTAAACTTACTTTAGATATTGAAAATAATATGCTTTTCCCGTTTTGTACAAATGAAAATTTATAAAAATCGCTTACTGTAGACTTGTACTAAACACATAGGCAGTATTTAAAGGAAAAATGAAATACTTTACAAATTATGTTAATTTAACCTTAAATTTAGTGACCGTACGGAAACTTTTTTTACCCACTGTATATATATATATAAAATTTATTTCAAAGTTTATTGTCAGGGTTATCAATGTTAGTGGTTGCAGATATTTCCTTCAAATAACAATAATACTTTTTAATGGGTCGGGAAAATAGAAATTCGTTAGCTGATGGTTTCAAAAATACATTCGTTGGAAGAAATGGTGAAATTAGAGTATTATGAAGTACCGCTTAAATAAGACCCCAGAAAATATGTGTCCTTTCATTACATTATATGGATGCGAAACATCAATTTAAAGAATTAAGTCCAACTTGATAAAATGAATCTAGGAGGTAAACAATTAAACTTTGCTTGTCTGAAAGCAAGGATCATCAAAATAATTCTATTTTATAATAAAGTAATTTTAAAATCACTTTTTTATATAGTGGTTTACGATTGAGATTTCAAAAGCAATGTTTTTTTTTATGAATTAATACAAACTGCTAATGGTCTTAAATGTATGTCGATACTGTATAACGAATACCGATGATATAAAGATTAGGTGTGGTTGACACTCTATATGGCCAATTTTTAACATAAGAGTTAACTGGACGGAAACTTATTGTTTAAAATGGACTGTGGACTACTATGAACATATCAACATCTGAGATAGGAATCGATATTAAGAAATAGTAAAAATGCCAGATCTCTAACCATTCAGCAGAAATTAGATGAACAGGAAATGGAAGGTATTGAACATATACTACATTTTGTTCTTTGATGGTGGCTGAATGCTTTGCTCTTTGCAGTTTGGGTAGTGCATTCCAATTAGAAGTATAATTGATATGTCTATGTTGTTCGGAATAAACTTTAAGTTGTAAATTTCAGTCAAATGCATAAAATGTGACGGAAGAACAGCAGTTTTCATAGTTTTTCCATGCCGGTATGTCGTATTCACAAGTCGCGAGAAAGGAAACCCGGAGCAAAACAAAGCACCAATGCCGACAGACGTGCAGGAAGAAAGCAGTAGCGCAATATTTCCCCACCCTAGTTGTTCGACAATAGTTGAGATTGAACCAGAAATCTTCTGTTTCGAAGACTTGTTTAAAACCACTAGATTTTATTGAAACTAAATACGTGTGATGGAAATATTATATTTCTGACCAAAACATATAGAATACTTTCAATGTCGTATGAATTATCATACAAAAACTGAAGCATGTCATAACTGGCGAGTGACGCATTTGAAGATTCTTGTTTACTTGATCTATTTTTAAGATGAGCTTCAAGATATTCTTTGTGATAGAATTGATTTACTAAACTTACAATTTTAAGGACTTTTGAAGGAAAAAAATTATTATTGTTTTATCTGTTGAACTGTATCAACAGAAATTATTCTCAAATAAAAAAATTAAATTTACATTTATTCCATTATACTTCCCGTACAAGAGAACTCTAGGCTGGTTTTGAATAAATGTGAATACCACTTTTTTAGCTAATAAAAGCATAAACCCTTAGCTTTACTTCACATTTTGGCTGGGTTAAAAATTATCATACTCCGTAAGGAGGAAATCGTTTTATAAGATTTGAAATATCACCATACAGGTGGTGTTTTAGTTGACATCAAGATAAAATCTATTACCAAAAAAGGACTTTTTCTAATTTTGATAACTCTTCAGTGGAAATGCATTGTGATACAGTGAAGTATTTGTATTTGCGTGTCGAGGTTAATGAAATTAAGAAAACATCTAACATTAACATTAGCACGACAGATATACATGCAGAAAAAAATCCGCTGGAGTTGGGGTCGTGCATAATCCATTTCTAGCAGTCACTTGAAATTAACAAAGATCGAGATTTTGGCCTTCCACCCTTAACAATTAATTACTTGTTTTTTAATCAACATAAACTGCGCATTACCTTTCTGTAGGAATTAATATGGTAAAATTTTTTCGTGGAACGAAACCTGGACTGACACAAGCCCCGTTGAGTATTCCTAAAGGATTATCTAAAAGGTAATGGCATATTATGTTGAAAATAAGGAACAGCTCTCTTCAGGCCATAACGTAATATGTCTGAGTTAGTGACCTGGTGCATAAAATCCCGTATTATTTTCGTGATATTTACGTATTATGGGAAAATTATGATTGCCAAATGTAAAACAATAACATAATTAGCAATATTTCACAATATAGCTTACATTACAAATGTTTATAAATATTTGGACTCATGTTTGAGAAAGTGCTGAAATTGTTACAATATTCCTTTAATACTATATAAAGCTTTCTAAATTTACAAACCTTAGCATTCTATGAAAATCATGTATAAATTTTTGGGTGCAGAATTCAACTTAAATGATGCTATATTTATATGTACTATTTTTTTAACAATATTTACTATTCCTTTATCATCATTTAAAATGCTGTTTTGCGTCACAAAATGAGAGTTCATGTACATATCAGGCAAAGGACTATAATTGAAATGAGGTGCGTGGACCGCTTAAAATTATCTTCAATTTCGATGTTATTGAATATTGAAATAGGGTCTTTTCTTAATGAAATTCCATGGCAATTTCTTTCAGTGGCGTATTGAAAAAATATAAACACAAGTCTTAAACTTATAAAACAAAACTTCTTCAAAAATAAAAAAAATAGTAAATACCATCTTTTTTAAAACAAATCCTATTTTAGTAACGTCTAAAGAAAAAGTAGGCTGATGTCGTTCATATTTTATCTTGACAGTGAGTTATATGCACGTGACAATTTTGAAATAACAAAATAAGCCATATGTCTCCTTTCTTGAATCAAGAATTCCAGAACGAAAAAATTATATGAAATATTGCTAAAATTAATCACATTTTAGCGTAAGCAATTTTACAGTGTGTTGTATTAATTATGGTTTAACTAATTACTTAAGCTGTAATTAAAATTTAAAATAGAGGCTTAGATATTTGAAATTGATTTTGATCAATATTCTGGTATAAACTTCATTCCATACAGTGGAGACATTTTCACTTCAACTCGGATAAAAATTCCATGGGCAAACACTACAAAGATTTTATTTACGTAGAGATCTGCATAAAATATGACGCAAAATACTACAAAAACAAATATGAGATGAACAAATTTAAAGTTCAAATACATTAACTCTGAGAGGATAAAAAATTTACATCGTATGGGAATGTTTTTGGAAAAGCAGTAAAAAATTGTTTTCCATTAAAAAACTCAATTCAATGTTTAGAAACTTGTCACATTTCTATTCAATTTAATTTAGAATATTATAAAAATAGCTGAAAATTATGAAACACATTCAGAAACATTCTGCTAATTTTGACAGTTTTAAGTACCTAATTATCGTACCATTCAAGAAAAGATGTATTAAATTGAATAAAACGTGCGAATCCACTTAATTTCCTTTAAAGAACTCACTTAAAAAAGAGTACTTGATTGCAAAACAATTTTAAATATCAAGAAACTCTTGCATTGAAAATAGAAAAATCCTTCTGTATGAAAAGAGAATAGCAATAAAAATTACAAAATAATTTAATCTTTCCTTTCAATGTATTTTTGTATGTTATGTAAACAAAAAAATAATCATATTTAATACATAAAAATACATTTAATTGTAATTTTAATGTAAATAAATTTAATATCATATTTACTAAAAATAACTTTTAAAATATGGTAGAATCTTTTATTTAAATTTTAATTTAATTGAAGTTTTATATTTCATTTGACGTAAATAAAATTAGTAAAATGCATTTATTTGAGTTTTTAAAAGTTATGAGGAAATGAAATATGGAATTATATTAGTTGTATATGGAATAATATGTACTTTGTTATTATTAAAAATACCATTATATATTAGTTAAATGAGCTTGCATTTATATTGCGATGCGATATAAAAATTTGAGAATAGTCCCAAAAGAGATCAGAGGTTTTGCGTTCTCTGAATTTTTAATAATATCAACGTGAATGTAAAATATTTCAAATTAAAATAATTATCAAATAAATGTTTCAAACTTATTTCAGTTTGAAACATATTACAAAAGATCACGTGATTTATTTAACAAAATTATTTTATAATTGTAAAGTATTTTCAAATAATATTTATTTACTGCACAGAATTAAAATGCAATTGTATATGATATTTAATTAAAATTTTTATTAATTTTCGATTCTTATTATTCCCGTGCAACTTAATTCGGTAAAGTGTTTCCCAAGATGGGTCGCAACTATGTTTTGGATCGCAAAATCAAAATTTTGAATATCTTGGGTAAAACGCGAAAAAGGTTTATATGAATTTATCCATTAATGCCTATATTTTTTCAGTCTCCATTTAAAAATATAATGTATGGAATTAGATTATTTTGTGTGTAATTGTGACGATCTAAAATTCAGAAATAGTTATTTACAAAAACTATGACGACTGAAGAAATTTTAATTTGATTGAAATATCACTAAAAACTAAAATAGTGCTAAAAGTCACCGATGATTTTGATAAGCTTTGTATATATATCTAAAATAGCTGCTATGTTTGTATAATTTAATCATAGAAAATGTTTAAAGAAACGAATTTTTATCCAAAGATTATTACTATGAATTACAGTTAAAAATAAAATTTTTTTGCTTTTTCTAAGCAAATTTTCGAAATTGAATGACAACTGAATACTATTTAAAATAAAATTTACATTATATTTCTGACTGTTCATTTCTATTAACTTAAACTACTAAACTCAACCAATACCTCATAATCCTATGCTAGAATTGAGTAACGGGGTCGACATCTGAATTGTTTTTCTCCTTTCCAAATTTTTATAAAAAGCTACGAAAAGACATCAAATTCATAAATATTGGCATTCATACGTGGAACATAACAGCACAGTTTGAGTCAAGTATCAAATTCGCTAAAGACATGATATTTAACTCTTTTTTTAAACTAAATTTCTGCGAATTAAAAATATGTAATATTAATATTTTTTCGATAGAAATGTCTCATTTAAATTAATAGTTAGCTGTTTTAAACTGTATAATACTCAATTTATAAAATTGTTTCCATATTTTTGTAACTGTGAACGTTTTATAATGTAAAAGAAAATTAATTTTTAATTGGAAAAATAAAGTTCACCGTATTTCAGTCAAGTGAATTTTACAGACAGTTGAAAGATATTAAAAGGAGGGGGAATGAAGAACTACTATAACTTATAACACTTTTGAAACTTTTGTGAGGCAGTTGATTTCATAAATGCCACAGGAAGTTTCACATACTCATCCTAAATATTTACCAATACTAACAATATAAGTTCGACTCCACGTAGTGGATTGCCTGATGGAGGAAGGCTGTTATAAGATATTTTGGCATCCATCGCGTAAGGTGCCTTCTGGAAAACTCCCAAGCACCCACCCCGATAGGCGTGCATGCAAAAGGGAAGCATTCATCTCTTGTTGCTTAACAGTGTCTAAGTTGAAGAACCTAGGATTTTATACTCCATAGTGCTATGTCCTAGCACTAGGCCCCAAAGATCCCTCACAATATAAGTCTGAAACTTTGTTCAAACCGAATAAAAGATTTTTGTTGAATTATTGCAAAATCTATAAAAGACATTAAACTCACCCTATAGTCGTAGGCGCCGGCATCTCTAATCAGATTTCTTCTGTCTCCAATAAGTTGCCTGGTCCTGGCGCCGTGGGCCCCTTGCAAAAGTTCTTCTAAGTGTTCGATGTAGTCGATCGCATTTCGAAGTATCTCCACCTTCGGAAGTCTCTGGTTTGGATTCGGACTCGTCCTTCTCTTTAGAGTCTCGAAAGCTTCGTTCACCTAGAAAAGTAGAGAAGGCTCTTAGAAAAAATTACGTATTTTTAAAAATAATGTATCTTTGTTGACAACTTATATCTTAATTGTAAAATTAAGAGGATAACTGATGTGCCTGTTATAAAATACGGAGCTTCTATAAAATCTTTGGACACATTTTGATGTCGTATAATATATTGAAGACAAATTTAAACTCATAATATTAATGGTGAATCAAAAACTTTTATGGCAATTGTTGTTGGACTACCACATCTAAGGCTTAAGCGATTGATAAATCAAAACTGTCTAGGATACCATCGCCTTATTACTTGCCGGTCCAAAATGAGTCACCATTAATAACATGTGATATTATAGTTTAAATTTGTAGCATCATACTTGCTAATATATAAAGATTACATCATATGCAAGAATTACGTCTTTAGATAAGTTATTTTTTTGCTTTTTCTGCCGATCAATGGCATTATAGTTAAGCAACCACATCGTAATATTGAAGCTCAGTCAAATGAAGAAATCCTCCCCTCAACTGGCTTCTTCGTTTTCATACCACGCCACATCAGCAAAGGGATAGTATATCTCGTTCATTCGTTTTTATCGCATAGAATGCCATTGTAAAAGAAACTTTAAACTCTTCAGCACAAAGATCTTCAGTTTGTTCCGATGTCTTCTAAACAAGAGAATGACGTTTTCCTTCAATCTGTTTCTGAATCCCTTTATACTGTAGATAAAACTGATAATAGTTTGTTCAGGTTATTTAATTCTCCATATTTTTTTATTGTCACATATTTTATGTTATAAAATATCACATCAAAAGTTTCAAATTTTAAGGCTCAAGTGGTCTCTAAAATTAAACTTCCAGGATAAATTCATTTATTTCATGATATATCAATGTCTCACCTTCCTGAGCCTCCTCCTCTCTCGCATGGTGGCTGCCTTTCGACGGTCGACGGTTGGATTCTTGCGCTTGCAGGCCTTGCATGCCCACAGGAGGCATCGGCGCCCTCCACTTGCCTCCATGCCATGGGCTTCAAGGGGCGTGGCTCCCCTCATCACGGGAGGGGGTGCCAGCACGTGCTGCTCTTCCTCCTCATCGTCCTCTTCTCCCAGTCCGTCATCTTCGCTCGTAGATCCTTGATTCTGCTGATGTGGAGGCTTGCCATGCTGCTGGGAAGACATGTAGCCGCAATGGTTGGGCACGTAGTCACTGTGCTGATAGCTAATGGAAGATATTAGAATAAAATATGTAATTGTTGCATTTATATTTTGATGAATAAGAATAATTAATAATTAATTCGATTCCATTTCTAAAATATAAAAGAGAGAACTTTTTTCGAATTACTTATAATTTTCACATTGTGTTACTTTTGAATTCTTATGTCGATCTGAAAACTATTGCTACTATAGAGAGTTCAGTTTAGTGGTTAATAAATTGAAGTCTGTTATCGTGCGTAAATACTTTTAATTGTTTGAAATTCATCAAATTAACTATTGTGTTCAAAAACAAATAATGAACCAATATACCTAACCTAGCTAACCAAAACATATGCTGTGTATTTTTTGATTTATTGAAGAGAATAACAATTAAAAGCATTTTCATTAAAGGCTCTCAGTATTCAAAATTTATCCACAAGGTTTCAGAAATAATTTCAAATAAGACTCATACATGATGTAAATTCAGTATTTCTAATAACTAAAAATAATGAGCTGGAAAATTAGAGAAAAAAACGTCTCTTATTATTAATAAGAGTATTAGTCTATTTAAAGAACAAAATATTCCACATTCCTGCATTTCTTTCGTTTAATCAGGTTGTATTCAAAAATATCACAATTGAAAATTATCTTTTTATATTGAATTGTTCTAAAATTAAAACTAGGGAAAATGTTTTAATTATTTTAATTTATACAATTGAAAATAATTTTTTTTAGAAATCCTCAAACAATTTTTTATATCAATGAATAATTTAGGAGCAGGTATAATATCTTTCTTAGTCCTTAATCTGGAATAAAGTACGATTTAACACTAAATAGTAATCTTTAAATGACGATCATTTATTTTATTATAAAGGATATATTTTTTGGTAATAAATTTAAACTAATCTGTAATTTTTAACATGTATCCTCTAAATTAAATTATCGTATTAATAGCTTTATCTAATATAATAATCATTCAATTATAATGTAAATAATGCGATTCATTGATAAATGGCACACAAGAACCTCAATAAACAAGGGATTAATATGACTCATTTTGCTTATTGTGAGTTAAAGCTATAATGCGCAATTTATTGTTTTATAATGTAATAAAGCATTAGTGTGTATTATCTTAGAGTATAATATTATATCCTATAGGGTAATAAAATACTAATTAAAAGTGGAAATAGGATAATAGACTTCTGCATTATGGGTATGTTCATTTTTGATATATTCTGATTATCTTTATTAGAAAAAGCTCATCTTAGACATCAAAAAGTTCATTTGTTTTTCTAGATCTCACAACCATTTTTGTATTTGTACAATTTCTGAGTGAATGTTGTGAAAAAATTTCAGAAACCATTAAGAATTTGTAAACATTTTAAAACATTTTTATGCACAAAATTTAAAATGAAATGAAATTCCTCTTATTTAATTTGTTGTTAGTAAAAAACCCCTATATATCCGTGATAATTATAATTATAATGATTCCTTTAAATAGAATTATGCGAAACACATATTTAATAAGAATAACAGATTTATATTTCTCATAGCATGCTTTCCTTTTATTTCGAAGTATCTCATTTTAGAGAAAAAATAAATATATTACTTTGAAGTATGTTTGAAAATTCTTTTATTTATTCTATTTTTATTCATTTTTAAATATATTACGATTATGATTACGAAGATTACGATTCATTTTGGTATTTATATTGCCAATCATAATATTATCACTTCTCTATAAAGTTTTCTGATATTTGTTTTCTATATAAATATGTTTGGTAATGCTTACGATAATTTCTACAATAGGAGAGAGAGCTAGAAAACTGCTCACCATTCCCTGTCTTGCTGATGAAACTGGGTAGAGACTACGGGGGAGGTTGAAGCGGAGGAGCTGGAAGTGAAGGAAGGGTGGTAACCGAACGGATCCATGTCTAACCGTGTCCTGCCATCTTTCATCTCCATCCCTGATCTGCAAAACAGAATATATATATATATATATATATATATATATATATATATATATATATATTGTATTAACTTGATTCTTGTATGCAGAAAAATGAAAACCATAATGCTAAGAAATGCTGCTTTTTTTATTCTTTTACAGACAAATATTTTGCCTTGAATTAATGTAATATCTGCATAGGTAATGTATGATTGCTATGGTATATAAAACAATTTTCAGCGCCTAAATGGATCACCCTTATTAACTTGCACAGTACCTAGCTTAAGTGTTGAAGAACTGATTTCCACATTTTAGCTGTAATATATGGTTGTTCAAAAATTTAATGCAAAAAAAATGTAACTATATAACTTAATTTTAAAAAATATTAATAAAAAATTAACACCATGAATAAGAGAAAAGTAAATAAATAGAAATATTTGCGTAAATAGTGACAACTTATTTTACATTCCTTTTTTAATAAGAGAGTGAGGAACAATCGGCAATGGAAAACATAACGAAGAAAAGGATTTCGTAATTATTTGTGCAAAATAAAGAAATAAAGGAAAAAACACAAATAGCTCATTCTCAAATCCTCGAGCATAAAATAAAAGTTTACATAATATTTTATAAGAGAATTGAATAAAATTATGAAATGCAAATTTTGAAATTAAGAAACAATGCTTGGCTTATGAAGTATAGAACTTTTATTGAATAATAATGTATTAGATATGATAGAATGAGAAATTTGTTAAATTTAAAGCAATTATTAATTAAAGAAATAATAGCATAAATAAACTAAATTCATATCCCTTGTATTGCCTGAGTTACCCACCCAACTGAAAATTTGAACGATACGAAATTTTCAGGCTCATTTCAATATACAGAACTTTAAACATATTTTCATTTTGCAGTTGATCCCCATCAATCAGATACCTGTGAAAACATAACCGAGGTTTTTATCTTATGAACTACAGAAATTTGATAAAAAATAATTCATTATCAAATTTATGTCGTTTGAAACAAAAAAAAAAGATAGATTTACATTTATCATATTTTTATGTAATATATTGAAACAAATTCTGTTTTTTGCTAAAAATATGTAATTTATTTAATTGTAGTAAAATGACAAAATAAACGCTGACATATACGGTTTCTAACTAAATAAGACATTATAATATTAAAAGCAAACATCATAAAACAGTGTTATTTACAGAAATGACTTATAGTTTTGATTTCCTTTGTTTAATTTTATGAACGTGATCCATAAAATTAAACAAAGGAAATGAAAAATTCAACACAACAATTCTGATTCAATAAGAAAAATTAATATTAATGTTTTTTGAATTTTTTAAAATAAATGATATCTTAATCACTTGAATACATAATTCTTTATACACATTTATATAAATATATATATTTCGCTGATTTAATTATTTTCCGTAACAAAAAGTCAGTTTGAGATTTTTAAAATATTGGTTTATAATTTTTATTTTAATTAGTTTTTTAATCGCACTCGAGATCAAACATTGGCTAAAAAATAAGGTCACTTTTGACATTTTCCAAAGAACTTGTCGAATTTCCTCCTTAACACACTTCTCCGCAACAACTTCTAAAATTCTGATTGCCCTAGTATTTCTTTTTTCAAATAGCATCATCTTCCATCTCAGGAAAAATATATAGAACTTCATATCAATAAATTTTAACTAATTATATAAAATTTAATTTTAGCAACTGATAAATTAGCACATGAAATGTTTGCATCTATCCACTTTTACCAATAAAGCTGATCAATTAAACACACCCAGATGCCTCGTCATTTTGAACCATAGTCAATTGATGTAATTGAGCCCTGCGTAGGCAATATTTTCACCACACCGCATTAGGGGAGAGTAATTGGGCTTTACATAATATTTAACATAGATAATACTTAGCATTAAGATGATCATCTACATCAAATACTAAACCCGCTACCTACTGTAAACGACAATTGCGTGCATTTTCAATAGAAATTTATAGCAACGATCTTTTTCAATGATAACAATAAAGCAAACATCGAAATATAACTCATTAAAATCAAAATTTTATTTTAATTTTTATTGCATTGCGTTAACAAAATTAAAGCATCCCTATCACATTAAGTTTTTTATTTGATCATAATTTTACAAATGAGAAATAATAATTCATTGAGACATTTTATTATAATTAATGGTAAAGAAGTGAAACGAAGTTAAGGAATAAAGTAAGAAATAACTTTCGGAGACTTCACACACAAGCAGATTAAAATAACTATTTTATTATTTTTTTACAGTTTTCTAATTTGTTCACATTTGAAAAATGTTTTCAATTGAGATATATCAAAATGAAAATTAGATTAATAGATTCAGAATTTTTAGCAATGGGAAAATAAAGGAAGAATGGTTAATATTTTCATAATTTATTTATAAATCTACTAGTTTCATATCAATTTGAATCCAAGAAATTATGAATTTTTTTTAAAAGTAACTGAGAAAGTGTATCACAGTGAAAAGATACTAGATTATAAATTTTCATCAATAAAAAGGAGAGTTGGAAACACTGCATTCAATAAATTGGTGTTTTTCCCATTTTTAAATTCACTTCCTCACTCTTAAAAATAAAATTTGAAAAATCCGCCACTTACATCGTGTATTATGCTTTTCATCCTGGCGGATATGCATTATGATACCCATTAATATTTAATATATGGTTATAATATATATATATATATATAT
>JAPDSC010009445.1:398762-425625 GCA_026290005.1 Latrodectus geometricus | reverse complement strand
ATATTTGCAGCTTCTTTTTTTATATATATATTTATACCTATTTATGGAAATAAGATGTAAAATGAAATTAATTGACATTTACAATAAATAAGAAAATTAAACTTTGGTATTGTTTCTGATGTGTTTATGTGTGAAAGTCAATACATTCAGCTATAAATTATGCAAATATGAATTATAATATCTTGGGTTACCATAATCAAATTATGAGAAATTATTTTCTTATATCTCATAAAGACAAAACCAGTAATTCTGATTTATTATTAAACTTAAAAAAAAAGAAAAAAAAACCATTCTAATAGAAATTTAATATTTAAGTGTTATTTTGAGGTTTAATAGAACTTTGAAATTTTAAATAAAAGCAAAAACTTCGATGTCCCAATGGGATCTGTTTTCCATAATGAAGTAATATTCTTTTTGTATTATACGTAGATTAGTATTTAACTTCATGTGCCGAATGTAATTTTATAAAAAGTTTTTTATTATCTGTTTTGATATTGCTTTTAAGTCTGGTTTTTGTTAATAATTTGTTTAATGTTAAATGCTGTTCATATAATTTATTGATGTGTTAAAGTGTAATAGTATAATTTGGTGAAAATGTTTTAAAATAGATATAACTAAAAAGCATATTTAATTACAAAAATGTTTTTAATTAATATTTAAGAGGATAGCAGAGAAAATTTTGAAGCAGCAATTTATTTCTTTGCATTATTCTGCAGCGTAAAATAACTCTAATGAATAATTTTTATTGATGTTTTAATTTACTTAAGCATTATGCGGTAATATATTTATGTACACATGCCATATTTTGTGAAGCTACCATAATCTTTCCTTCTTCAAGTAGCTTTTGCATTAATTTTCTTTAATGCACTTAAAAATTACAAAAAATAATTCAAATTATGTGTGGATATAAATAATAATTTACTACAAATGTTAAAAATTTTCATAACATCCATATGCTTTTCTGGGATATGATCTTAAAAATATACCATCAATTGGTTTTAAGTTAATAAACAATCTGAATATTATTCATATTATGTTAAATTGATAAAATAAAATAGTTATTCATTTCGTCGAATCACTCCATAAAAACTTTTAGTTGGTTCATGTAGCTTTGAGAATAAATTACAAATTTTTTTATACAAAATATCTGTTCTGATTGATTGTGTTTTATGTTAAAATATTAAGGACTTTTTTGCAAGCAAATTTCCTTTAAGTATTAGACTTGAGTCTTAAGTTGAATTTATATAAATAAGTGCTTTTATATGCCTGATATATATATATATATATATATATATATATAGCCAAAATTATTATATTAGCCAAACATGAAATTAATGCCACCAATTTTGATTTTCATGCGTTCAATAGTTATTAAACGAATATATAATTTGAAATTCGAGTTCATATGTATTCCGATATTAGAAAATTGCGTTATCATTGCAGAATTGAATTTCTGGAAAATCATGAAAAACTAATTCATAAAATTTACCAATTTTCTGTAGAAATAATGTGATTCTCTAGACATAGGGATATTCTAGTTTAGATATGTTCATAGATTCGAAAAATTGAGACTTAATTATCAAGGACAAGAATGTTATGATCTTAAAAGGGGCGGGGTTGCTAAAATTGCATTTTTATGTTTTATCTAGTGCATATATACGAATACCCGAATTGCAAGTAGTATTTCAAATGAGTTTCGATATTGAAATGTTACAGCAGTTTTTTCAGGGATTATTTTCTATTAACTTATTGGAAAGAAAGTTAGAAAAAATATCAGCCATTTTATACATTTTTATGCATCTGATTACACTAGTTAAATGCATATGTATATAAGTTAAAAACATGCAAAATATCTGATTTTCATATTAGTTTAAGGGATAACAAAATATGAAATTCATTATTTATAATTGTATTATATATATATTGTAAATTCAAAAAAAAGACGTTTACAATTTTTTTTTACATTTTTATTCTATAAATGCATTAATATAAGATACGGAAATATAAAACTGTACCTTATACATTTCTAGTGCATTAAAATGTATTAGTAAAATATAGGGAGTAATAATAAAAGTATATCTCTCAAATGGGGCATGGATTAAGTTATTATCAACGTTAAAAGTGGAATTATTAAATAAATTAAGTACATGTGTGTATGATCATAGTTTCATCATATAATATTGTATTGTATACTGCATCTTTGTATACTTTATTATCTTTTTAATTAACTTAAAAGTATGTCTGAATTTAAAATGAAAATATTAGTATTATTTAAAATTAGTATTTTTAAATATTGCAAATTCATAACCATTATTATGTATTATCAACTGTATTTTTAATTGAACCTTGTTATAGTTAAGCTAACTTCGGATTAGTTATGACGGATACGTAATAATAAATAATAAGATTGTATGTACTATCAAAATTGTTTTATGACGTCATATAATGACAGCATCTAAACGCACTTTATAAATTTATGCCATGATTTCAATTTCAATTTAGGATCTAAAATATTTTATTAATGTCCGGAGATACAAATATATATTAATCATGTAGTATATAATAAATTTTTGTATATGATATCAATAAATGCTTCTTTCATTGGATGATGAGAATCTTATTAAGAAAATGAACACATTCCCATTACAATTTTAAAATGAAACTCTGTTGATATAATTTGCGAATTTATAACTATTAAAACTCTCATGATTGAGACCTATTCTTCATATATATTGGATGCCGGGTAAACTTATAAATCTCTTTCAGAGAAACTTTGTTTCTTATACATAGACGCAAAAAATTCTCACTTTTAAATAAAATATAAAAAAATAAAAATTAAGAGAAATTGGTTTGATATCTTTCATACATTTTTTATTTAGATTATTTTACGATAAAAAAATGTTATTATTACAACTAATTTAAAAAATTCCTAATGAATAATTTGTAGAATCTTATATTTAATTAATAACAAGCGTTTATTAGTAATACAAACTAACTAGAAAATAAAATTCTATAGCTAAATATCAATATTATATTAATTTTCTCAAATGTGTTTCAAAGTTTTTAAATTTTTTCTGAATATTTTTTCACACACTGAATAAATTAATATGTTTGCATTAAGGATATATTTTAACTAATGCAATCGTATTAATTGATTAACGTAAAAATAAGCTGAAAAGATTAAAGAATTGGAAAAGTACTTTGGAAATATTAAAATTCTCATTGTGATCTTATTTGCACAATCAATGATTTTACTATAAAATAAAATAATAACTGGCGTTTTATGATTTACTTACTTTTAATATTTTTAAAGCTAAAAAATATATATACCTGATTTTCAGCAAATTGTCCCTAGATGATTAGGAATACTAGTATCCAATACTCAAGTGCATATCCAATAACATAGGGTGAAGTTCACATATATTTTAAGTAAATTTAAAATGTTAGTCTTATATTTTTTTAAAAATTTAAAATTTTCAAAAATTATTAATTCGAAAAATTAAAATATTGAAAAAAATTAATTCTTTTTTAAAGTTTTTTTTCGTGACCAGTATAGCATCTTTTATTTAAATTTCTAACAGTATCTTTTTATTTCGTTCGTAGCAAAAGAAAATTCAAACGGAAAGTTTTGTGAAGGAAACTTTTATTCGTTTCGGACGGATATTCTACAAAAAGTTTCTGTGGCCCCTCCCCTTCGCCAATAGAATGCTTCTCCCATTAGTTAAAGAGCAAGAGGAATAAAAAGTTTAGAGGGGGAGTAATTTCGGTCCCTTCCTGCGCATGCTCCAAGGATGTTGGTAAGCCCTACGAGAAAATCCCACAGAAGAGATGATGGGAGCCAAGTCAGGATTCGGTTACAGGGAGTACCGCACGATTTATAGGTTCGGTACGCAGGGTGTAGATTTTATTTAAGGCAGACGATAACGTATGAAGTGTGAGGGTATGCGAGCCTTTTGCTGCGAGTTGCGACCCGATATCTGCCAATCCTGAGTACTCGGGGGCGTTAATGGAGTTGTTGACGATCTCGTCTGCAGAGGGGGTGGATGGGAGGAATGAAAAAAGAAACAAATAAGCTGTAACAAACATTCATTCAAGGAGAGTAACTGAACATCGTATATCACTTGCTTTCCAAACAGATTAAAACAGAAAAAGGGTATTTACAATAATTAATTTTTCAACAAAGCAGAATTTTGACTTCGTACGTTGAAAAACATCTTAATAATGCTTAATCAGATCCCTTTGCACAATCTTCTTCTTACAATTTGCAGTTGATCATTGCTACACATTCTTAATTATCTGTTTTAATTTATAGATGCTAATGAGATAGCTAACGATGTCGAAATTTCAAACAAAGACGAAATAACAAGTTCAAGTTTCCCTCTAGCCTAGTGGTCAAGCAATGTCCTTCAGACCGAAAGATCTCGGATTTTATCCCAGCCGCTGTTGAACAACAAAACATGAATTTTGAATTTCTGGCTTTGTCATACATTAGTTAACGTGAGTGATAGGGATTTTTTAGAATTTCCTCGCTTGTACTATATTTAAAATAGTTACAATGCTCAATGGAAGTTAGGTTGTCGACTGAGCAGCATTAAAGTATCTGCAAGAATCTTTGAAGCGTAAAACCTGGGTTTAATCCAAGCTACTGTTGCACAACAGGAGAGAGATATTGATTCTCTACTTTTAGCATGTACATCTGTCGGAGTAGGTGCTTGGGAGTTTTCTTAATTTCCACCCTTGCAACACTTCAATAAGAGCCACTATTTATGAAAGTGCCATCCTGAAGTCAATTTGTCCTGTGGATATTAAAATGCCTTTCAAATGGATTTCACAGTTATTCTGTCCACTAAATGGTACTAATTCATCTGCAACAACTATTTAACTATTGGCGCAGCAGGAATTGCAAATCTGACAAAAATCCTTTTCGTTACATCATAGACACCTTTAATTGTGAGATTAAGGATGAACCTGGAATGCTATGTTGTGCACTCCGACAAATCTTGATTCTGTTTGTGTAATCAGGATGGTTTCTTCCGTTTTTGGAGGCATCATAGAAAATGTACGTGACTAGTATGCATTCAACATCATTATACTTAGACATCTAGTCAGTCAAGTAAGAGGTTTCAAATTAATAAGGCTAATTTTTGAGCTCTTATTCCCTTCCCCATATCTTACTTTATCAATAATGGGGCATTGGGATTTTCTGAAATATTTAACCTGTATGGGCCCTCTCAGCACGAAGATCTTAGACTGTTCTGGTAAGGAATCCAATATACCCCGGACAAAAAATGATGACTTTTGCCACTAGGATACTATGACCTCTTTTTCTATTTATGTTCAGAGGAAAACTAAATGTCGACGGTTGATTTATCCGTTATTTAAATCTCTTTTATAGAAACTTATAAATTCTTGTAGTCTAAACGAAACACTTTCGAAAAGTTTTATTATTTATTTGTTTCCTAAAATTGTCGTTTCAAAAAATACATCTTTTTTGATTTTGTTTTTTAAATATTTATTCTTTAAAATTTTAAAGGTTAAATGATTTTAAGAGCATTTTTTGTTATGATAGTATAGTAAATAGATTAAAGTAATTCATCAGTTTCACGTTAAATGCAAATATAATTAATTGATCATAACAAAGTTAAAATTGTTTGCATTAAAATAAAGATTAGAGCTGTTGTTACTAATCTTTATACGTGCCAACTCTGCTGTAGATTGTAAGTATTTTCATTGGATATAATACCACCTTTTGGAGCTACCTATCGAACATTCGGAATTTTTTATTTTTTCCCTTTTTTAATTTCTTGTGCAAAATGTTTCCATTACAATATAATTTCTTGCTAAAAATTTCAAGAAGTTTCTTTTCATTTAATGTTTACAATTATTGGCTTTTTTATAATGATATTTTATTTATTTATGTTTCATAAAAAACACCAAACTAAATTAAAAGGGTTTAAAAATACCGAGAAATATCTATACAAATTTACATTTAGTTGAAATTATATAAAGATTCAATGCAAATTCACACAAATATGACTCAAACTACTTACCAAACACAGCGGAGGAATCGAAACCACGAACGGTAGCACTAAACGGCTGGACGCTAATCGGTCAGCTGTCATTTCGATAGACTGCTCCAAGTTAACTCTTTGAAGTTGATATGTAAATGTAAATAATATTTGAGATTATAGAAACATATTATTTGTACAAAAATGTGTTTAAAATATATTAATTTAATAAATATTCATGAGACTAAATAGTTTATTTTATGAAATATATTTTAAATTTAAACGGATTAAAATACTTGACTAAACGTATTAAAATATTTGTTAAGTTATTTTTGCATGGAACAATATGTGTAAATCCTTTTATTTTAAATATTACATAGTAATATTACATAGTTACATTAATTTATAAATTATAGTAGGATAAATACGAAAATAATAAAAAAATAACACTTTTGCACTCATAATTATAAATATAATTATTGTTTTCAGGAGAAAAAACCTCTAATGAAATACTGTTTATAATAAAGAATTACAGAAAGTTAATGCAGAAATTTCGATGACATATTCTTTTAAAAATTACATGGTTTAATGAACTACATGGACACATTGGGGTACAGCAGTTTTATAACTGAATTTATTTCTTAAAACTCGAATAAAAAAAAATTAATGATATCGGTAAAATATTATAAAAGAAATGAGTACCATAATGAAATAAAATGACACATGTCACATTGAGGAAATTCTCCTCTTCTCAGATCAAGGTCAAACATTTTCAGTTTGTAAATCATTTATACATTTTCAAGTAAAATGGAAGAGACACTGAGAATCAATAAAACTATAATAGAAATTTTAGAAGAAATTTCTTGGTTACATATTTTTATATGGTAAGTCGTTATTCTTACGAAAGATTGAAAGAAACTTTATAAATAGATAAAAGTATAATTGAAATTTTAAAATGTAACTGAAAAAATGATTGTACTTGGCTTGGCAACTATAAACTGTTCTATATGAAAGAAAATTTAAAGGAATGTTGTATAAGAATACAGATTTTTAAAAATATCAGCATGAATACTAAAAAAACAAATTAAAGTATTTAGAGAAATAGCCAAATAGAATTCTTTTGTTTACATGTGTTTAAAAGAAATGAATCGGGGATTTATGAAAAAGGCTAGAAGTTTATGCTAATGATGCGACATGATTTAAATTTATGCTGAAAATGTAAATTTTCAGCATAAATTTAAATCATGTCGAATACCTAAATTCAACGGAATCTTCCTTCATAATCAGTTTGTATTTTAGTCAAACTAATTATCAAGGGTACATCGGCTTAAGATCAGGTAGTATACTCACTCTATCTTAATCCGATTAGGAATCCCTCACCAGCTTCTGAAGAGAAACTAAATTTTTTCAAACGAGATTTTCGAGAGAAAGACTACTAGAATATTTTCATGCTTACTTACCACGTGGTAACTAATTCAAGTTGAATTGAGTTGTAGTGTTCCTACTCCTCTTAAAAATTATTTCTTTAAGTGTATTAAGGTAAATGGCGTTGATTTCTTACTTACCGGGTGATAGCTGTAAGTTATGAGTTTAGTTGTAGGCTTCCTACTGATTCTAAAAATTGTTTCTGGAGGTGTGATATGGTAACTGGCTTTAAGTTCATATGATGACGAACGATACCTTTTTGAAGATAGAGTACGCACATTAGCGATTTTACTTGAATAATTTATTTAATTGAAAAATATAATGAGATTTGCATCCATTTCAACTATTCAATTTTGCTTGTTGATGAATGGCTCTTCCACGCGTGTTTCGGTGACGAAGTGAGAGAACCTTGGCTAATGAAAGGAGTAAAATACTATATAATTGTTTTATTATGATTTGTATTTACTCTTAAAAATTATTAGCAATAGATTATTAAAGAATAATAATTTAGTAGACTCTAAATTATCATTTTAAGAAATTATTCCAAAACAACTTTCTTCTGTACATTTGTAAGCACAAATTATTCGATGAAATTATTAATTTGCGATAAAGAGTCTTTAACTCGGATGAAAATAATTTTGCATATTTTCCAAAACGCAAAATTTTTCTACTAAAACACACATTTCTTTAAAAACTCAATTTTGTTGAATAATTATAAACTATCCTCATACTCTTACGTGAAAATCTCGTTTGATAATATTATGAACCCTACAACTCAACTTGAATCAATTACCCGCGGTAAGAATGCACAAAAATGTTCTCGTCCCCTTACATGAAAATCTCGTTTGATAACACGGGTGATGGGGGCTCATAGGAATCCTTTATCAGCCAGATCCCTGTTTCCTATGAGCCTGAACTCACTTTTTTATACTACTTACGGAGTATTAATTGTTTCTAAGATTATTTACATTTAAAAATATTCTTTTTTCCAATCATACACACATAATTCGTTTTTAAGAATGTATTTGCTTCTAAGACAGCATGATTAATTAATCAATCTTTCCGCTACTATTCTATACTGGTGCTAAGTTTGTCAAAAATTATGCATTTAACTTCTTGTATAATCTCTTTATAAATTTTCTTATTTTTCAAAAGTTTTATATCACAATATTCGATGAAAAACAGTATTAGTAGTTATATAATAAAAATATAGGTGGCAGTTGTCGAGATTTGCAAAAATGAATAATTTTTCTAGTGTGCTTCTTTTAAATACCTAGCAACTATATGCTAAGTGAACGTATGTAAATATATAAACTGACAGAATGTTTTTTCCATAATTCAATAATGTAAAGCAATACTCGATCTTACAGGGTTGTAAGAGCTATATAAAATCTAGAGCACACGCTTTCGATTCGTAAGCTGAAAAAGCGGAAGGAAAATTTAAACATAAATCCAAAACTTTGGATCATTGTATCCGAAGAGAAAATGCATCAAACTATATTTCCATACAACAAATACGAATTTTCAATACTCCACAAGAAATACGAGTTTTCAATAGTGTGTGTAAGGAAATTGATTTTGAAATGAGTAAGAATCTTCGCTTTTTTTTTGTTGGATGAAAATATGTCTTTTGGCGAACCATCTAAAAATAACTAAATTTACTAGAGAAATAATTCTCATATGTTCTTTTAATAATTCATTTCAAACGTTTCACAATTTGAAAAAATAAGAACTTCAGCAGATTATTTACATTAAAATTATTTGCCCAAGAGAACAGTATCTGAAATTTTTGATATTTTATAAATATGTAAGTACTAAGAAAAATTTAAAACTTAACATAGGTTACAGAATACATTGTCAAAATCAGAAGAATAGGCTACCAATGGTTAACTGGTTAGCATTTCTGACTCCTATGCTGTTGGTCTAGGCTTCGAATCCCAGTTTAAGCATAGTTGATTCTTTATCTCGTTGTGTTTCTTGCCAGTATCTTCTGAGATGATAAATGAATGTGGTCCACCCTATCAATGATTTTGTGGCCTCAGTGACTAGGTCTACGGATGCCCACTGGGTAACGGTAAGTGATTAGTAGTTTCTGCCCTGGTTGTGACGAAGGTCGTTACCAGATGCCGCAATTAGAGAAAAAATCAATGGAAAAAGTTTCGTTATTGGAAACTTCAATCTGACTTTGGAGCCAATTGGTTGAAGTCAGATAGTTCCAACCTAAATTGAAGCTATCTAACTTCAATCAAAAATTGTAATTTCGAAACTTTTTCATCAGACAGAACATTAAATGGAGGAATTATTGTTTTCAAAATTTTCTTTTAATTCCTACCTTAATAAATATTTTTACATATGTTATGCTTACATTATATGAAATACTTTTACATATGCTAATATAATGTAAAATGATGACTGGTTGAAACTGCATTAATATTTTAATTATGAAACATAATTCTTTCTGAAAGAATTATAATATTAACATCTTAAAATTTAAAAGAGGAAGAAGTAATTTGCATGATCTAATTTTTAAGATCTCTGCTCTGGTAGGAAAATACCAAAAACTATATTTTCAAAACAGTCTTAATTTCATGAGTAACAAAATGTAGTTTAATTATAAATGTTTCCTTATGTTCCAATTATGTTAATTTTAAAATATATTAATATAAATTTCAAATATGTAATTCCTACAATCAACAAACTTTTATTTCTCAAAACACTCCGCCTTATAATATAGGAAAACTCCATAATGATTCTCAAATTATTAATACGGTTTTTACTTTTAAATTTAAATGTTTCCAAATATTAGAAAATTATAGATTTGAAACATTTCTCAAATTATAAAACATGGATATTTAGTTCTGCGAACAAAATTATGGTTTTGTGACTTAAATAAATATAAATTAAATAGCTGTAAATAATAGGAAAGTTACTTTAGTTTAAGAAATACTCCCACGAAATCCGATAATAATATGCCAACTGTCAAGACTGCTTAAAAATTAAGTTAAATAAAATAAATTTTATCTTAATAACAGACATACAAATATGAGTTACTCTTAGACTTTCCACATAAGAAAACAATGATTCTTAAATAAAAAAATAAGTAAACGAGCCTGAATGACATTTACATATAAAGTATTTTTATGTGAGAGAGTGGCACTATATATAAAAACGGATCAATAAAGAGCAGTATCAGGAAAAAACTTTTGCAAGCGATTCAGAAATGAAATATTTTACAAAACATTGCGATCTGCAGAATATTCCTAACGTATTTCTAAAAATATAG
Organism: Latrodectus geometricus; assembly: GCA_026290005.1. NCBI lineage: Eukaryota > Metazoa > Arthropoda > Arachnida > Araneae > Theridiidae > Latrodectus > Latrodectus geometricus. The sequence goes on along the minus strand of JAPDSC010009445.1, from coordinate 414,909 downwards.
GTTATGAAAAAATGTAAATAGTAATAGGGGGAAAATATAAATTAAAATATTTTCGAACTATTTAAAAAATAGAAGTCATCTTTGCACAGAAAATAAAATAGTATTCCAAATAATTGAAAAAAATACTATTTTCGTAAATCGATAGCTTGTATTAGAAATACAGTAGATCCTCGTTTTTACCAACACATTGGGAATAGTATATCGGTTTTTTAAATAAGAAGTTCGTAAAATAGAATAATAAGTATTAAACTACTAAGATCTTTTTTTTATAAACTGCTAGTCATTTATACAAAAAATACTATTAGAAAAAATTATTTTGAATGCAATGTATAAAAAGCGCATGAGATTAACATTTCAAAAAACGTACATTCATTTTATTGATAAAAAAATCAGGCTAAGTAATCATTTAACCATGTCTGTTAAAAAGCTATATTTTTAAAAATATATTTTTCTATTTTTTTTCATGTAGGAAAACATTTTGCTGTTCTTTTCTCCTCGAAAACGTATTTTAGTTTTATTAGGCTTTCAGTTACTTCTTGGATGAACAGTTTTGTACTACATCATTTTCTTCTAGTTCAAAATCTGAAATTGTTTTTACGTTCTCATTCGTTATATTATCAATAATTTAATCTCATCCGATATTTCTTCCGTGCATATAACATTTGAGTCAATACTCAAAAAATCCTGTATGAACTTCAAGATGCAGAGGACTTCCTAGTCGGAGATAATCTATGAATGGTTCATCTTCGTCAAGTATATAACCAGTTAAATATCAAGGCTTTCTTCACTTATGCTGATTTCTTTAACAAACCCTGAATATTTAAATGCCTTGATATTAACAGACATTAGTTAACAAGTTCATTGCTCCTAACTGCAACCATAACTTTTTTCAATGTATCCCAGCCACTTTTAGTAAATACAAGTGATCTTCGGTTAACGGTCTTTTCTTCGGTTCAAACAAAGTATCTTCTGTTTCGGGAATCGAACTCATTGTTTTCCGATAGTGAGAACAAATCTTTCCCAACAATACATCGAAGTTAAATACATTCCTTTGATTACATTTGGAAGGTTTTCCGTAAATAATTAAGTATAATTATACATCGCAAGGAAAAGACCATGATGGGCTGGTTGGTTATGGTCTACGTTCCCGTTGTAGGAAGATGATGAGTTCTAATCTCGATCCAAACAAAGATCTGTCATGCATTTAAAATATAACCTCTAGGAGGTGGCAGGACAAGTAATGGGGAGTTTCCTGCTTGGTCCCTGCTCCTAAATTACGAAACATTCCCTCCGGCTTCTTCAAACTAAGTGGTAGAGCGCAACTCAAAGCTAGTTCCAAGGAATCATGCAGGTACAATGGCAACAATATCGCAAGAATAAAACGGAAATACTTCCATTCAATCAAGCGGATTTGCAGGGGAAAGTAACGACGCAAATTCCATCTCCTGTTGTTTAACGATGGTTAAAATCAAACGTTTAAGCTCGACTTAAAGAAGTCATTCAATAAATGAAAAGTCCTGAATATTTATTACTTGACACTAAGAAATTGCTTTTTTAAAATCTACAGTATACCGGTGGATTTTTCAAATACTGGGTCTTGAGATTCTCATGAGAGGATACTTCCAAATATTCCCTCCAACAGATGTGTTCTTGCTACCAATTTTATTTTTTGACCAAGTTCATTGTTGAATTATATAGGCTCGTACATTTTCTAACATATAATAAAAAGAATACACAATAAATATCATTCACATTTACATATTTTTTTTTTTAATTCACTTTTTTTTATGCTGCGCAGTATTTTTGCAGACGAGACTATGGAAGTCTGGAACGGAAGTTTAAGTAATTTTGCTTTTCTGTCCACTTTGCAATATCAAAATAAGTTTCTGTTCATTAAAATTTATATTTTAGATTGATACGTAGTTTATGAAAACAGTTAGTATAGTTTTAGGATTTTATCATTAAACACCACCTAAGTATATCGTACAATGAATATCAATATATCAAAAACAAACGTACTGACATTTTTTTTAAACAATTTTACAATTAAATGAATCAGTAAAATCTATTAACATTTCAGTTTCACTCCATGAAGCAATTTATCCCACAGTGAATCTCATTGCACTCATCCTTCCAACCGATTCCTGCGGCTTATGAAATGTGCCTCGTTACCTTGTCTTCCCATACAGCCATTTCAACTACATCATCATTCGTGTAGTGATTTAAAATTTTAGATGGAGTATTGATTTTTCAAAAACAAGATCACAAAATAAATGTCACGGCATTATAAGATTTTAAACAAAATATACTGTCCAGAACAAAATGCTTGTCTTTATCGATTAGTAAATGGTTTCGTTTCCCAAAGACATTCTATTCGTACACCCACGCTATGACGGAGTGATTTTAATTGGACAATGGTTCTCCTAAATGTAAATGAATACTGAACAATGCAATAAATACTTTTATGTAAATCTATGGCTTTTGAGAGAAATAGAATCACTTAAAATAGCGAATTTTTGCATTGTTTTACTTTGGCTCTAATGCTATAAATGGTTTTTTTTTTTGTATTGAAACAAGACATGTTTGGCTAACGTATGGAGTATATTTTAAACATTATTACATATCGTAGTAGAGTAGGTTTTTTTGTCTCTAAAATTTTAAACTTTCAAGAATAGTTCTTATTCTTATAACGTAATGCGATTTAGAAAACATTTAATATACAGTCACTAACGTATTTATAACGTATTTAGAAAACATTTAATATACAGTCACTCTCTCATAATTATGGGCTAACTTTTAGGAAGTAAGAAAATCATTGATTACATTTTCAAAAATACAGGTCGTGATTAGAATTACTTGATATAATGTTTAGATAGAAATCAGTATCAAGCCATCTCATGCATCGCATAGTTTAAAATATATTGACAATATGATTTGAAAATGATGAATTCAATAATCCTTTTCAAAAAAGTAAATAAAGATTTGTAATTTCTTTGCATAATATAAACTGAAATTGAAATCAAAATGAAATTATTTGGTTCAACTTAGTTAAAATATTAAAATTAAAATGAAACAAAAAAGAAACTATAATGACGATTAAACTAAATAATAAAAATTATGAAATTAAAATATAAGCACGTTCATGTATATTAATTACATTACTAGAAAAATATATTTCGAATTAATTGCTAAATGTGACAATTAAAGATAGTTTCTTCTGCTATATTTGCTTACACATATTGTTACCTGTATTAACTTTTTATTCTAAAAAAAATTCTTTTAGCATATTTAAAATGCATTAGCAAAAAATAAATTAAAAAATATCATAAATTATACTATTTTAAACAGTAAAATTGTCTCTCTATGTTCGTCACTGAGAAAAATTTAATTTTATTTTTTAATTTGTATTGAAACTATTTCATAAATTGTACGTCCTTAAGTAAATAATATAATTCAATGAAATTCATTTAAAATCATTGATGAATGTATTATATATATTTCCCTTTTATTTCCTTAAGAATGATGTCTTCAGACGCTTAGATTCTTCCGGCGGCAATATTGTTCTCATATAAATGAGAACAATATTGCCGCCATCTAGTGGCCAAGTATGAAACTTTAACACTTTCATTCGATAATTCTAAATATTTTTAAATTACCTCTAAAAATCTGTTATTATACTTCACTAATAACAAAGACTATGTTCTACATCTCAGTATGCACTTTAATGCATATTGTTTTAATTCACGGTATTAATTTTTTTCAAATTACACGAGTAAAATTGCAGTTTTTCAGATTTAAGATTCTGTAGTTAATGTACATATATATTGTATTGATGCATCTATATTCATCAAAACAATATATCTGTACATTAACTGTTAGAAACTGTTATATAATATAACTGTTAGAATTGTCAATTTGTAATTCATTCTTATTAAAAAATTCAATACCGACAAATATGTTTTTATTTAAAATAAATGATTTAACAGCAATCAACTTAATCATCAAATTACATTTAATTTAAACTTCATATTTATGCTATATTTAAAGTTTGAATTTAACAACTAATATTACATCTAGGCAGATATTGTGCAGAGCTTTTCAATTAGCATAAAATATTATTTAATAATGCATGGGTTTTATTTTATTTTTTTTTTAAGCAGCATGGAACGCAAGGAATTCAATGGATCTACTTCTTCAAATTTTGATATATATGATTGTATTTTTTTCCAGCATGAGTTTAATCTAAATTCAAGTGAGAGAAGTAAAAAGAAATTTCTTAAAGATGAAATTTTTACACATTTTTTTCTTCATTAATTGCAATATTTTGTTCAATAAACTGTCAACTTGTCAACAATGAATTATTATTGTTAAACAATTATCTCTCGCTCATTTTCAGATTTCAAATACAAAACATTTAAGTTAAGCATAAAATATTGTAATGTTAGTCTGATGATATTTGTAACAATGGAATGGGGAGACTTTACAAATATTTTACATTCATATAATGCATGTTATATGTATATGCAATAATAATTATGTTCATATAATAATGTTTGAACAGCCATAAAAAATTATGTAAAAAGAATTAACATTCAATGATTCTTCCTTGAATCTATAATTCATTTCTCCAAGTCTTTTATCTTTTAACATCCTCTTAATCCTATAATCTACAGATACTTGAATATTACATAATTCATTGAAAGTTATATCAGGAAATTATATTCAATAATTCTTCCTTGAAGCCTTTACAATATGTGTTCTTACCTGCAATCATTTAATATCATCTTTTTAATCCAAGTCACGCGTATTTAAGTTCTTTATATTTCTACTTATTTTTATTAATATAATTATAATTAATTTATATTATCAAAAAGATGCAAAAAAATCTGAAGTCTCTAAGTATTTCATAAAAATATATTAATGGTTATAAAGGTAATAGCAATAACAAGTAACAAACAATACTAAATATATAAGTAATAAGTAAAGCATTAAAGAAAACTTTAGTTTTAAATTATTATTTCGTCAAACTGTAAAATAATTCTAAATATAATTTTATAAATTCCGAATTTCAATAAAAGAGTAAATTATTATTAAATCAAATATTCAGTTAATTGTTTTTACCTCAAATATAATATCTCCTATTTATTTTATTCCGCTGATAAAAAGATGTATAATGTAGATTCGTTAAATTGTTCATGTTTTCTTATGATACAGTTTTTTTTTTTAGAATAAAAATTTGGTTTTGTATAAAAAAAATAGCATAGTTTTGTTTCAGAATACAAATACAAAATTTAAATAAGTTCTAGCTAATCTATGTCATAAAAGTATGCATTTACATTCAGTAATTTAAATATTTTAAAAAATGCATTCTCAAGTGCTTTGTTAATGGAAGAAATGTTCCAAAAGTATTGTTGTAGAATTTGTATCCTCCTACACATTTTAGCTTAACATCATCAAATATTTCCCTCCTAAGTGCCGTAAAATCTGAATACGAAAACTACTTTAAATTATTACCATATCATTACAAGAGAAAATATGAGACACCTACTGAAATTACACATAATAGTTTTAGCTACCACAAAAAGAATATTATTCAATTGTAGAATCCTGTGAGTTAAATGTAGAATATGTAAATCTATTGTAATTCGTATCTTTGAATTAATTTGAAACATCAGAAGAAAATTACTCATGATTACACAATAAATCAAGCACGACAAAATGCTGATAGGATTTTATAGAGTAACCACGTACTCCTAATATATTAAATATAAAGTTCTCTTAGAACTGTATTAGACTGCTCAATTAGTAGACCGAAATCACTTCAAAAAGTGTGTATTTTTGCATATTTTAAATCTATATATATATATTGAAGAATGTATTATATTCCTTTCTAGAAAAAAAATTTATGTATATTTTCACCATAAGAAGCTAAACTACCAGATAAACCAATTCCAGATGTGAAAATCCCGGGATGAGGGATCAGGGGGATAAAAACTGTCACCAATAAGTCAATTGTTCAGGATTAAAGCATATATATATATATATATATATATATATATATATATATATATATATTCTGTTCCATAGTTCATAAATTCGATTTTCACCTCAAGCACTTCAAGCTTATAGAAGCTCTTAACTTTAAACTTAGGTTCCGGTTTCATTAATTCTAGTGGGGAAAAAGTTTCTAGTTTGTGACAAATAAGCTTTTTCAAGCCTCATATTATCTTCCAGTCATGCAGATAACATGATTCTCATTCTTAAGCAAGTAATTTACGTGTAACTTAATTTTAAAAATAAATTAAGCTACTTCAAAATTATATTAAAATCAGAAAATAATTCATTCTGAATTATTCTCTAATTTTAATGTAATTTTGATTTCTGATTTCTCGAATAAAGAAAATACATAAAGAATCTTTTCTCTTATTTTTTCAAAAGCTAGTGCGAACCTGAAGTAAAAAATCGAATGAAATATATGGAACAAATACAAAAATTTAAAAAAGAGCGATTTAATTTTCTGGAATATGAGAATAAAATCAAACTTTTCTTTCAAAAACAGCTCATTTTGAAACACCAATCAGTTTGAAGTACAAGAAAAAATGAATGCAATGAAGCAATGAATGCAATTTCTCACGAAGAGAATTTTTGACATTATTAATAAATATTTTATTAATATTAACATTATTAATAAATTAATTACAAAAATTCAATCACTCTCTAATATTAAGAGTTTTTTTATGTTTGAAAACATGAATAATGAAAACTCTATAGAGTTTTTATTATTCATTATAAAAATAATATATTATTTTTAAATTGATAATAATCGATAAATGATAAGCTAAAATGATATATTATTTTACTAATATGGTGAGTGACATTTATTTTGAATGTGTATACATAGTAAACATAAACTACTAATTAAAAATTCATTCTCATTTAGTTATAAATGTATGTCATATTTAATAATATGCCACATTTAAAAATTTATATGTGTGCGTCATATGTAATTATTAACAGTCATAAAAAATGACTTAAGGACATTTATATATGATTGTTAAGTACATTGATTTATGAATTTTGCTAAATATTTATCAAAATAATCAAAAACTTTTAGGAATATGAGGTTTTGAAATAATAATCCAACAAAGTTATAAAAAAATTAAATCCCTCATCTTCTTCAAAAATGGTTATTGATGGTATATTTTAACACACAAACCTAGTTGATAATTTAATTTAATTTGCATGTGAATGTTAAAATTTAACTTTGTATTCTAAATTAAAAATATAAATACTGTATTTCTATTTTTTAATTAACAAAAGAATATTCATTTTTTCTCAAATGTGAATTATTTTATATACATATTTTTTAAGATGTTATTGATTTGGTTATACTTAACACTTTGAAATAAAGGATTCTTACAGTAGTAATTATTTCTTTTATTTTGCAATAAACAGCTGTAAATAATGTATAAAATTGTACACTTTATTTTCCAATTTTAATAATTTTATTTGACATCTAATAACTTCATTAAACGTTTTCATTCATAATAACAATTTCAATTTATTATTAATAATATCCAAAAAATGCATCGATTTTATTAATAATTTTTTCCATAAATAATATTACTGAGATACTCCTTGATGAATATGCAAGATTTTCTCCAAAACTACTAGTATAGGAATAATTGAAATAAATATGATGATTTTTAAATTTGCAGGATTATAAATAATTTAATACTTAAAAATAACTCTGTTTGCGATAATTTTTATTCTACTTTAATTGATATGAAAAAGAAATAATTTACCAAAATACTTAAATTTAATTAATGATGAATAAAATGAAACTGTACTTGAACATTTTTAAATCACTTTTAATCTTATTTTAGATATAAAATATGCATAAATCGTGATAACTGAGATATATTACCATTTTATTTTCCACATTATAAACCACATTAATACCACATTATTAATTAAAAGATTACTGTTAAAACCAGAAAATATAGAAATTTTTATTAGATTCATTGAAAATTAACATATTTTAATAGTTATCAATAATGACAAATTTCTACACCTCTCTTATATAATAAAAACATGTCACTTTTTAAAAATGTGTTGAATAATAATGCTTAAGAGAATTTTAAGCATCTTTTATTATGTAAATTGAAATAATTTATCTTAATGTTATTAACATGAATTATTCAAATTTAATTCTAGTTTTCAGAAGAAAAATAACCATTTAAATAATAAAATCATATTAGATTACTTAATCATGTTTAATTAGTCATTGTACTTTTATACAAAGTTTCTAAATGTATTTAAATTTATTTAACAAAGAAATCTACTTACTTATTGAAGGAAAATATTCCTGTTTTAAATAAAGATTTAAAGGAAAGTTTGATTTTAATAAATTAATAAGGAATTCAGAAAACTCTACATTGTTAAAATTTAGTTAATGTGTAACAGATTTTAAAGAAAGTGGTTTCGTTGTGTTCAGTATACATTCAAACATGTATCAATCATCATAAAATACTATAATTAAAATTTAATACACTTTTTAATGTATAATTAAATATATTTTTGATTGCATTGAATCCTATAAATTTATTTATTTCGGGTTCATAATACTGTTTAAAAATTCTCATTTGCTAGAGTTAACTTTACGACATTCTTTTAAATATATTCGATAATTAATTTAATTAAATTAATCATTTCAAATTAAGCCACTTTTGCTATCAAGTGAAGCAATTAGGATGTAAAGAAAATTTGAAAAGCAGGTGAATATATATATCAGGGATGGCCAAGACGTCGACCGCGAAGACATTTTAGGTAGTCCGCGCGACCATTCCGATAGTGATATCAGATATTAACAATTTAATTTATGACTTATGTCATAGAATTAATAAATTATTTAAAATAAAAATTTACTACAGTTTTTGCTTTAAAACTTAAAACAAACCGACTGTGTAAAGTAAAGCACTGAATTTTACAATGTAATTAAATCAAAACAATTTGACAAAGTAGGATGCTTAGATTATATCCAATAGCCGGCGCATGATAGCGACGTGCCGAGTCGTCTAGTCCAGTGTTTCTCAACCGCCGGTCCGCAAGAAATATTTACCGGTCCGCGAAATATCCAGCTTTTATAGGCCAACCACCGATACAGTACCTACATTACAATAATAATAGTTTACTAGTTTAAAAAAATAATGTAATCTTTGATGAAAAATACAACAAACTGGCAACTATGTACCTAATCGCGTTTCATAAATTGCCTTACCACCAGCGTTGCCAGTCTTTTATAATTATCGACCCAATATCCAATTGTGCATTGGGTCGAATTATTAATATTACCGGTCTGCGCGAACGTGCCGAAATATTTTACAGGTCCTTGGAGTAAATTCAGTTGAGAAACACTGGTCTAGTCTACCCGTCACTTCTGGCCTTATAGTTTCACTTCTAAGTTGATCATCTTACGTGGCAGGTCGCTCGCTTCCTAACGCACTGATACGAATTTGTTTCAAAACTGTTGAATGTTCGAACTGTTGTTCGAAACTGTTGATACGAAACTGTTGAATTTGTTTTTCAACTATCCGTCCAAAATGACTCAGCCAGGCACCAGTGCTAAGCCATTATCACAATGAGTGAGAAGATGATTTCTTTTATGTTATGGTGAAGGAGAAATGTGTTTGTCTCATTTGTAACTCAAGTGTGGCATTACAAAAAAAAAAAGCAAACGTCGAAAGACATTTTAAAACCATGCACTTAAAATACGCTACAGACTTTCCAATCGGCAGTGAACTTCGAAAAGTTAAAGTGCATGAATTAAAGTCGAATTTACATTTACATTGCAATCGGTATTTATGAAACCAGACACCAAAGCTAAAGCAGTAACATTGGCGTAGCTTAAAATTACAGAAATTTTGATAAAGCGAAAAAAACCATTCGAAAATGGAGAATTGATAAAAGAAGCTTTCATTAAAGTGCTTTTCCACGATTTTAAAAACAAATCTGATATAATATCGTCAATAAATAATATTTCTTTGTCGCGTAACACTGTGGTGCGACGGACTGAAGCTATGAATAATAATTTGGAAAATTTATTAAATGAGGATTTAAAAGCTTGCAAGTTCCTATCACTTCAATTTGATGAATCCACAGATATTAGTGACATTGCACAGCTATGCCTTTTTGTGAGAATGATTTTCGAAGATATGACTTCAAAAGAAGAATTATTAACTGTAATTCCATTGAAAGGACAAACGAGGGAACAAGATATTTACAATTCATTTAAAAACTTTATTGATAAAACGGGGTTTCCAATATATAAATTGGTCTCTATTACAACAGATGGAACTCCAGCAATGGTCGAAAATCAAACTGGTTTTATTGCCTTATGCAATAATGATGAGAAAATTCTCAGTTTTACCAGCTGTCATTGCATTATCCATCAACAGACATTGCGTTCAAACACACTAAAGTCTAATGATATAACGCAAATTGCTTTTAAAATCGTCAATTCAATTCGTTCAAGAAGTCTTCAGAGATTACAATTTCGGGCGTTTTTGGAAGAAATTGAATCAGAGTACGGAGATCTCTTATTGCACACACACGTGAGGTGGCTAAGCCGTGGTGCTTTTTTTAAAAAGATTTCGTATTCTGTTACCAGAAATAAGAAATTTTCTACAAATAAAAGGAGAGCACATAACTGAATTAGAAGATGGGAAATGGCTCATGAAACTAGCTTTTCTCTGCGATGTCACTGCAAAACTTAACGACTTAAACCTAAATCTGCAAGGAAAGAATAAATGTTTAACAGACACGATGAGTGCAATTAAAACTTTCAAAGAAACGATAAAAAGGTATGCGTCTCAATTTAGAAAACATGAATTGAGAAACTTCAAAAGCATGGAAGAAGAGTGCATCCATAATCCAAACCGAGACTTCGAAGATTTCGCTGAATACTTAGATATTTTGTTTGAAGAATTTGAAAGAAGATTCACTGACTTATTTAGGTTGGAAGAAATACTCAATTTTATGATATTTCCATTTAATGAAAATGTCAACACTGATGGTGTATCTGAAAAAATAGGACATTTAATAGATACCACTTCAGTCACGATCGAGGAAGAAATTATTAAATTAAGATGTGAAATTTTTCTTAAATCTAGTGAATTAATTTCTAAGGAAACGTTTCCAAATATTTACAAGTTGATTTTGTATTTGAAATCATACTTTGGATCGACGTATTTTTTGCGAATCTGCTTTTTCAACCATGAACGCCATAAAAAGTAAACATCGGTCGCGTTTAACAGATGAACATATAATTTCGTGTTTACGCATTGCAATAAGCTCGTATCAGCCACAATATAATAAACTTGTCGCAGATATACAGTGTCACATTTCATCTAAACAAAGTGAATTGGTTGGTCAATTTTTATGTATATAAATACTTTGATTATTTTAGTCAATAAATTTTTATTTTGTAAATACTAATTTTTTATTTTTTTTAAATTTGGAAAAATTAAATAATATACCATTTTTTCTGTTACCGAAAATATATAAACATATACGTTATTTCTGCCATTGGTAGACCGCCTTCGATTTTTTTAAATGTGGAGTAGACCGTGGATTCCAAAAGTTTGGCCATCCCTGATATATATGATATCAGTGTTCATATATATTTTTCAAAAATATACCATTGGAAAATTTTTTATGTTGCATTTTTGCATTTATAGCTTCTAAATGTCTGCTTGCGTATATTGCTTAGATTAAGTGAGGAAGTATTGAATTCAAATTTCATTTCCGGTTCATAAATAACATTTTTAAAGCAAATATTTCTTTTTGCACTTTCTTGTTAAAGTCCCTTCATTCCTCATTATTGAATTTCATATAAATAGCAATTAAATTATTAAAAAATATTCGTAAATAATAATAAAATTTACTTTCATGAATTCAAATAATCATGGATAAGAGGATAAAAATTGAGTTATTAAAAATTTTTTATTAAATATCAAAACATTTTATTCAATGTATTTGCGACTTCCAAACATTTATCAAATTTATACCATAAAATTTGTTTTAAGATTATCGATGAAGATTTTCGAGTGCATTATTTAATAAGTGATTTTTATGGTTGCATTAGCATGCTTCCCTGAAGTGGGCTCTACCAGTTAGATGGTAGCCGCTCGGTGGGATTCTTCATCATTTAGAGGTAAGTACCAGGCAGAAGGGCTCTAATACTTGACCTGCCATCCCCATAAGTACTATTTCAAGTGGAGGACATTGCGACCATAACCTATGTAACATGCATCAACTACCCTTACCGAACTGGACGATCTCGGGTTGCATCGAGATTCGATACCTTCTGATATTGAAAACAAACGCCCTAATCAATCAGGACCTCATTTAATAATTGTGGCGAAGTTAAAGTTCTACTTGTCACGATACACAATTATAATAAGGAAACCAATATAGCTGCAAAAGTGAAGTTATAAAAAACACCCTATAAAAATGTCTGGAATTTATAAATTAGCTATAAAGTACACTATTTATAACAGATTTACAAATATTTTATTTAGAAAAATCAAAAGCGAATAATTAGTCTAATGTAAAAAAAAAATTAAATTCTAATAATGCTAGAAAAGGGTTTTTCAAATAGGGCAAAATTTTTATTTTATACCCAGGACACTTAATTTATTATATACAAAGATATTTTACATAATCAGATATTATACATAAATATATATATATATATATATATATATATATTAATATTGTGTGTGTATTCGAAAATTGCTTAATATTTGGAGCAAGCAAATATAAATACAATAAAGTAATTAGATAAGATTATATAAATATAGCAAAAAGATAAAAATATCATGCATATAACCAGTGAACAAAGCGAAATTTAGACCTCGGTGGCCTTGTTGGTTAGGGCATCGTCATAGTAACCAAAAGGAGTGATCTCGAATCCTGGTTTAGCCGAAGATCCGTCACTAATGGCAACTGGTGCACGTAAAATATGTCGGGTTGCAATGTCTTCCATTTTCCCATAACAAATTAATACTTCTAGGGGTGATTGGAGCCAGGCTATGGGTCTTCACTGGTTCCAATCTCTAAATTTGAAGATTCAGATGCTGCTGCCATCTATGAGCCAAAGGCCGTACTTTCTCCTCCGTATGAGGGTGACCTATTCAAATATGGAAGACAAATCTTTCTGACTTCATTGGCCTAGTCTCTGATGGGAAAGCTTGGGGTTGCCAAGTGTAATCAGTAACAACAACAAAGTGAAATTTACATAACGAATTTTAAAATTTGAGTTATTTAAATATGTATAGATCAAAAGAAAAAACGGAAAACTCAAAATAAATCAAATTAAATTAATCACTTTGCACATTGGTTATACATGTTCCATCTTTTTTTGCTATGTTTAAATAATCTTATTTAATTGTTTTATTATATTTATATTTCTTCCAAATATTAAACGATATTTAAATATTTATATTTGTACCAAATATTGAACGATTTTCGAATACTTATTTTATGGTGGTTTGATTTTAAGCTGCTTTTGAGCTAAATGTGTTGCCATACTAATAAATTTTGTACGTATTTATTTATTTAGCATTACGATTTTTAACTGGACATTACATATATGTGTGTGTGTGTTTTATATATAACCATTTATATTATTACATAAATTACAAAAACAACCCAAATATACATACAAAAGTATTATAATTAATCAAAAAGTAGTATTTTCCTGAGGAAAATTGACTTATATTTGCCATTTGAAAATGCTATTTTGTGCTTGTTGATTTGGCGATTTTTGTGCCTTTTAACAGGTTTTGCAAGGATAATTGTTTGATTAGGTGTTTTAAATAGATCGAAATAACCAGACATGCAAAATCAAAACACTTTATGAAATTTTTTAAAGTTTATTGAGCATTAGTATGGAATGAAAATAATTTTTTTAGATTATCATTTTAAAACAATCAGGCATGTAGTGGTTTTTTTTAAATAACTTAACAAATCAAAATTAGTAATTTTGATTTGTTTTTAATTTTTTTCAGTTGTTTATTACGATGCACTAGGAAAACAAAAATAAGCTTGTTTGTGGTTACACTGTGTCATGTAACTGTTAATTATATTCTTTGACCATTTATAGAGATAGAAATGTTGATTAGAGATGTGAAACTTTGTCTCTTAATTAATTCACCCCTTTCGATAATGTTTAACAAATTAAATTTGCATATAGGAATTTTTTTATATTCTACTATGTATATTTTTACTTTTCTTTTACTAAATAAGTTTATTAGAGTTTACGTTTTTATAGCTTATAAGATTAGATTACAAAGGCTTGAATTCTAAGGATCATTTTACGTGAAGTTATTAATATTTGACTTTTTATATCGTATTAGAATGAGTTAATGACATTAACATTTCTATATCAGATTATACAAACCTTAGGTTTATAAGGCACATGCTAGATTAGTTTGTTCCCAAAAAGTTGTGTAAAATTTAAAATAATGAGTTAAGTTAATATTTTAATCAATAAAAATGATAATGATTTTTTTGTTACATTTTTGGTTCATGGAAAAATTATTTATTTTTTACTCATAGCAAATGGAACTACGCTGTTTGAAGATAACTATTCAGAAATAGAAAATACACAGTTAGGAGGTGATAATTAAATACTTTGTAGAAATGTAATTTAAGACTTGTAAACATATAATATTGTTTGAAATAAAAATTCCTTAAAATATAATTTAATATCATAATATAATGTGAAAAAATGAGATATATAACTATAGAAGATTTTAAATTTATAAATTATAAATTTATTAACTTTTAAATTCCATTAAGAAGCATTCATCTTCTTTTAAATTACAATTTATTATTTAAACATTAATATTCGCAAATAGTAATGTTCTGAAAATTTAAAATCACTTTGGTTTTTAAGGTGTATTTTATATTTCATAAAATAAATACCTTTCTTGAAATACATAAATATTGTTTTAACTTAACAAATACTTGTGCCTTTAAAATTTTATGACGGGAAAGAATTTCTAGATTAAATTTGGAATTTTATAGATACTCAAAAAATTAATAATTTAAATCTAAAATTTTTAATATCACAACTTTAAGAAATGTTGTGGAAAAATACTTCGTTTCCTATACAAATCTGCTTACACAAAAAATATCTCTGTTGCTATTATTTTGTATTTTTTTAATTTCAAATGAATTAAATGGCTATTAAAATAATATTGCGTGTTATATTTTAAGATGATCGAAAATGTTTGTAAAAGAAAATTTGAAATAGAGGGAAATATAAAATAAAATTAATTCTCTTTTCAAATATTGTTTCAATTATTCTCTATTAAACATGGGAAAAGACAATTGTTAGAATTTCTTTCTTTTTATTTTATAATAAGTGTAAATACGTATAATACTTGAATTTGTTTCATACTAATATATGAATGTTTCCCGACATTTAGGTTTAAAGCTCCTAACAATACAATTTGTATTTTCATTAATTTAAATTTAGCAGCATGTACTAATTAAAACAATTACATATATTTAATAAATTTTTAATAGATTTGGACTTGTATCTAACTTATCCAAGGGATACTTTAGTTATTGTTTTTGTTAAAACAATGTAAACGAAAGTTACTTATGTTCAGCAATTTTATTACGATAGAAATTCATTACAAAATTATTGATAAATTTTCCAAATAATAATTTTAATAAATATAATGTCGCCTACTCTGTCTAGTGATCAGCATTCCTGACTGCGGATAGGGAGGTCTCGGTTCGAATCCCAGTCGGGGCATGGATGTACTTTCTCTTTCTCTCTCTGTATTTGTCCTTTCCTTGTATGAATGGGTTGTGAATGATTGCCTACCTTATAAAAGGGTACCTGTGGCATGTGTGTACTGAGGAAGTCGGACTCCACACCCAATTGCGGCTCATTTGAAAGAGTGGAGCAGCGCACCCATACTGCCAGCCTGGCTGGCACTCAACGAAAAAAAAAATAATGAATATAATAAATAAAATAAATTAATAATACAAGAATACAAATGAATCTTAGTTAATAGATTTATAAGTAATAGTATTATGAACATAGTATGAAATAAAATATAATCAT
>JAPDSC010009445.1:372156-382674 GCA_026290005.1 Latrodectus geometricus | reverse complement strand
TTTTTCTTATTATAAAATTAAACACAATTTAATAAACGTAAAAGAAGAAAATGGATAAATCCATTTTAAAAAAATACCACAATGAAAACTTTTCAAAAATTTAAATTTAGTTAGAAATGTATTCCGTAAACTATAAATACGCCAAAAAAAGTGAAATTCAGCTACTCAACTCCACTCTAACATTTTTTCGGAATCGTTTGTCTTTCATATCCGCACACGATTTCGCGCTTTATATCCCTAAGGCTTGCAGCACAAACGCGATTGTGGGGTAACAAAATAAAAGGGGAATCTCATCAAAAAACATCGCCAAATTCATCAATTCAGTACTTTCCGGGCATTCATGCGTGGGCGGGAACGATAGGAGCCAAGAGCGCTCTTTTTGGCGCTATTAATAAAACCTCTCTCAAACGTGAAAACTGGCCAACTTCTTTGCTCCGCTACGATCGCGTCTCCCTAAGTGAGGAAGAGCTCTAACAGGTGAGAACACTTTATTCATGTAAACATTTGTGGATAAAAAATTACTTGAAACAAAGAAAAAATAAAAAAATAATTATTTTTCTATTTCAAAATTTACTATCTCACTATTTCTTTTATTTTTTATCACTTAGATTCAGGAATTATTAATCATGATATGAACATTAATTCATGAAAGAATGTTTGTATAGGAAATATTTATATGAAATTACAAAAACAAACAATATATTTGTTTGAGATTAATAATAATATAAAATTAAAATAGATTTATTTTTTTATATTTAAATTCTGTTATTATAATTGGCATAAACATAAAGGAAAATTATTATAACCCAGTTTTCTAAATTAACAAATATATTATTACCAAAATAAATGACAAGCATATTTAAAAGCATACATTTTTATACTCGCATTTAAAAAATTTTATACACAAATAATAAAATATAAATAGCTATATAATTTATTTTTTATTATTTGTGAAAAGTATATAATCACTCATGAATTTATTTAAATGAAATTTTCATAGGATTTTATTTTTTGCAAATCAGTTGTAAAATTAATTTGACAAAAAATAGTTCAAACCTTTTGGATTCAGTATATTCTAATTATTTTTTAAAAATTTTAATTTTACTTCTTGATACGCATCTTAACAGAAAAATTCTAATGGTTTATACAATTAATCTAAGCGAAATATTAATTTCTAGGATAAATAAATTGTCAGAATTTTTGTATGAAATCCTGGTTAATAATGTATTATTTTAACATATTTTTAACATAATTTCTTTAAATATACTTTTTTAACATATTATTAAAAGAAGTTAGGGCATTTGATATTTTATAATTCTTATTCAAAAATTATTTGGGATGTTCTAAAAATGTAAATTGTGAAATTCTTAATTAAAACAAACTTTAAATGATTAAAAAATATATATATTTGTAATCTAAGTTTGTAAACAGTTTTCTAAACATGTTTAAAAATATTTTCTTTAAGCATTTTCTTGTTGCCACATTATCATATATTATTTCTTAGAAAATAATTTAAATTTAAACTCCATTAAAACACATAATATGTATCGAATATAAGCAATTTAATTTAAATATTTCTAGTGTTAATTTTTAAAATATCATTTTTAGATTAAAATTTATTTTAATCTTCCAAGTATTTAAAATTACTCAGACTATAAGATCAAATATTTTTATATTAAAATTTATTTTTCACAAATATTTTGATAGAAATATATATTTTAAATTATTTATTGTTAAAATAAATTATTAAAGTTTAAATATAAGTTACTTAACTATTTTAATATATGAAAATAAATATATTTATTTTCAATATAAAAATAAATACTTTAAACAGAAATATTTTTAAGAAAATATTTTCGTTCGCACTGAAATTAGTTAATGTTCAAAGTAACCATTGTTTTTTAAAACTAATATATTTTTAAATTATAATCATTTAAAATATTTTTTTCAATTAAAGGAGTTAATTTTTAATTTGAAGATCAAAACTGTTTTTGAAATAAATTTTTAATTGACTATATAGAATTATTTTAAAAGAAAAAACTGTTTTACTTTTCAAAGCAAAACCATTTGATTAGAAGGAAGAATTTATTGACCTTTCAAAGTATTTCAATTATAAGTGAAAACAATAATTTTTCTTTCTAAAATTATATTCATTTTAAAAATATCATTTTATTGATGACTTCCTAATGATTGATAAAATGATGAAAATATCATTTTATTGATCATTAGGAATTCAATCCCTTTTTTGAAAAATTCAGAAAATATATCTTTAAAATTTTTAATAATTTAAGTAAAGATGTTTCTATATAGAGTTTCAAAATTATATAATACATATTTTCAAGATTAAATTCATTTTTAGAATTTGTCAATTTAATTATTTAATTTCTTTTTTAATATTCCTAAGGATTTCAATGACTTATTTCTCTAGGATTAACTGAATAGGATCATGACCAGTTCCAACATTCACCCCAACAAAGTAAAATGTAAACCCAAAAACAGTTAATGATTTTAACGTTAGTTTTTCAGTAACTTGTGTAAAAACTTTTTGAATTTATTTAAAAACACAGTGTTTTGTTAGTTCTTGATTTTTTATAGCTTTTATAATCTGATAAGTATATTATTTTAGCTTAAGATATTATAAACTCATTTTTAAAATTCAATTTGATTACTCTATAAATGTCTTTTTAAAATATGATGCCATTTAATGATGTTGTGTTGTATTTTTTATTTATAAATAAAACAGATTTCATTGGAAATTTCTTAATTTGAATTATAAGCTTAGAATATTTTAGAATTTACTCACTAATTTGTGTTTTAATCATGCAGTTTTAAAAAGCACTTATTGTTATAAAAATTAATGCAAATGATATATATATTTTTAAGATAAAATTTCTTTCATTTGACAATAACGTTGATATGTATCTGTAAAATATTTTGTACCATTCCAAATTTGTGCTGTCATCTTTAAGAATCTTTATATTTTTCTAGCTAACTTACGCTTTAATCAAATCATTTTGGATTTCACTGAAGCAGAATTTAATATTTTGTTTAACTATCATAAGCAACATTTATATTTTCAAATTTTGAATATATTTTTAAAGTTTATCATTATTTATTGAAGTAATGAACTGAAATTTATCATAATTTATTGAAATGATGATTTAAATTTATCACTTGTTGATAAAGAAAGGAAAATCTTTAATCTAAATTATTTAACTCGTTTAAAAGTATGCCAATTTATGGCATAGATAACGGATAATCCACCATGCTGATTTTTGAATTTGGTGGTATTTTCGGCGGATTTCCTTGTTTATCTGGCAATTTGGTTCTTATGACGTCATACAGGTGGAAAATAATAAAAATTGAGTACAAACTTCTGTATTAGCAACCCTATTGTTTACGTCATCGCGAAGAAATTTAGAACAATTTTTGCACTACCGTATTTTAATTAATATTCTTATATTTTCTTTTTTTAAAATCTTAACAAGTCAAAATTCATACTTACGCTATTTATTTATCGGATTTAAATGTATTGTTTTGATGTATAAGCTTTTTTTCAGGAATTTATTACTTCACGATTATATCTTCGAGGCCTTACGCTATAATTACATCATTTTGGCATCATTTTTTTTTTTTTTTTTTTTTTTTTTTTGTCACCAAAAAAACTCAATTGGCATCAAAAATACGGTATCTGTGCCCAATTTACGAAATATTTATATTTAATATGATTTATATAAAAAATATAAAAGAAGTTCTTTATTTTTGTAACTGAAAAATCCACATATTGTTGTTATTGCTATCTGTTCATGACTCCATGAATTTTGAACGTATGAAGAACGTAGGACGGATCCTCATAGAGATCCGTTCTACCCTCTTATTAGATTATTAAGGGGAGAAATTTTGTACCACATTTTAACTTTTCCTATTTCGAGTTAGTCCATAAATTTAAATTCTATACCTAAATAAGATATAGTATATTTAAACGTAGGAGCTTAAAATTCTTAATAGTCATAAAAAAATATTCAAAAGCTAATTGTTGCGCTTCTTTTACCATGTTCTAGTTTCCACTAACTTACTCCCGATGAATCCTTGAATTCTACGGACTTTTTTAAATATTACTTATTTCACTAGTTAGGATATAATCAATAACTTCATAACTTCGAGATAAATTATCAATAACTTCGAGATAAATTCAACTTTTCTACTTTATGCATATAAATCTGACTTGATATAAGCTTAGAAATTTTCTAGATTTCTATTCTACATATAAATATAAATTATCTATGGAAAATCATACCATAAAAGAGATACATAGTGGATGTTAAATACCTGATTACAGTTTTCAATTGTTAGACATGTTTCAGTTGTTTAATTGGTGTCAACTCATTCCTTAGACTTTTAATGATTTAATAATCGGACAGAATTTAACAAAGTGAATAATTCCAGGTTTAATCTCAAATGTATGTAAGCAACTGGAAAGGAATGATGCATATATATTTTATGCACGCACATTTATTGAATGAGGATATTCCCTTTCTTTGGAGATGTGAATGTGGCTCGTGGTCTTTGAAAATCTAACTCACTGGAAAGGAATATGTTGTATTAAAATACTTTCGATTAGTTTTTAGCTCTTAAGCAACGTTGTGTCAAATGTCTCATACTTTTGACTGCGACCATTTAACTGTTTCAATATTACCATTCTTTCAACCAAAATACGAGAATTAATCTTTTTTGATTCCTACAGTTTTTTGTCGCAAATCATAAAGTTGAAGAGAGAGAGAGAGTTCCAAATGTTACTAATAGTAAAACACTTTTACTTAAATTTTTATTAGAAATATTAAATTCTTTATCTCTGAATTTTTTCTAGTAAAAATTTTTACTGGAAAATATTTTATCTAAAAGTACATGTAGATGATAGTGAAAATACATGTAATGCTTAAGTAGCTCTTATGTAATTACAATACTATCTGTGTCACAGTAATTTAATTATATTGGATAGTTAGAAATTCAAGTATATTAAACTTTAAAATCAAAAAATATCAGTAGTATCAAAACGAGATTCAATTATATTTTATAATATGATTTTATTATATTGACAAGGATACCGTTTAATACTTAGTGGATTGATTTAAAATCATATGATTTTTGCATTCGTATTCTACAAATGAAAAATTATATTGCTTTTTGAGAAACGAATGATAAAAATACTCAGAATGTGTTGTTGCTCTTCATTTTAAAAATGCATGAAGTTTAAAGATTATATGAAAATTACTTAAACACGATCATTAACAGTTTTGCTTTTTTGAAACTGTGATTTATTACTAAAGAAAATTTTATTGAATCAAATATTTTGTTATTCAGTCTATCAATTAATTTATCTCCTTGTTGAAACATAAAAGTGTTTGCTTATCCACAAAATTCATATTTTAATCGCAATGTTTTTGATCGAATGGAAATCAAATTGTTTTACAACTCTTCAGTATTAGTGATGGTGAATCCCTTGAATTCTACTTCTTAAAGTTCAGGAAAGACATGTATAAATCCAAATCAAATTCGGATATATACTAGAGGCTTATATTCCTGTATATATCTAAATCAAGTTCCAATTAAAACAATACTACATGAAGTAAAATTTTACTCCGTGTAAGGGAATATTAGATATGTAAATTGACATCAGCAGACTGATAAGTAAATAGATAAAAGATGAAAATTATAATTATCTTAATTTAAAGATCTGTAAGATATAATAAACTGCCTGTAAAAAGGTTTTTTTTATGATTGCATTATTTCCTCTTTTTTATAAATAAAAATAATACTTGAATCAATAAATTTGTGGAATGGCGTAAAAATGTCGCTACTATTAAGAAAATTCTTGTAAATTTTTAAGAAGTATTGAGACTTCTTATCTTGACTTCAAATAACATGTGCCGAAGTTTCACAACGATCTGTTTCTTTGTCTCTCAAATGACAGTGGTTTTAGTGTGTTGTTACTTTTGTAATCTTCAAGACAGCAGAAATCTTTGAATTACAAATATTATAAAACATTCTTAATGACAAAAAATAAGCTACTTTACAAGAAAGGCAGTTTCCTTTTTATACTATTATGGGTTCGTATTCTTCATTATTAGAAATAAATTGCAGATGTAGTTTAAACTATTTAATAATGATTTTGAAATAACAAGAGAAGACTATTTACAAATGAATAAAGAAACATCATCTTAGAAAGTTATATTAAAAGTTAATGATCGATCGTCAGTTTGTACGTCTTCATGTCACGTCTCTCCTCCTCGTTCTACATGTACGGCGGCAAACGTGATGCATATAACCCTCTCTGGTGACGCTTTCGATCTCTCCCACATTATTATACGTTTGGTATGTACCGAGATCTATCAAGTATATGTCATTTCTCCTCAACTGGCTAGTAAATGTAATTTCATATGAAGATTTTGTACCCTTTCACTCTATCATGCATTAAAGTTTGAAAAGAATCAACAATATGCGGTGTATTCACTAATCAATTATGTGCTGTAGAGGTTGCCTACTTAAAGAGGAACTAAAATCATAATAACAAGAAATAATTATAAATTCTTGAATAACATTATATAGCATTACATAACAAATTATAAACAATGAAAAAACTAAATCAATGGTTGTCCGATGTGTCAGCATTTTACATAGAATTGAATAGCTCAATATTTATGCCCAGATGGAGAAGATGAGGGAGCTTAACTTATGAATCGGTAATTAATTTCACGATATGATAGTTTAGTGAAAATTAGTTGTTAAAGACATTGAATTTTTAGAATGCGAGTAAAAGATTGGTCTCGGTATAGACACACTTCCAAGTCCATCAAGTCCATGAGGATCTTTCTTAAATTGTTTATGCGAAAATTGTCATGCCAAACTGAAATTGTTTGGTAAACGGGATCTCTGAAAAAATCGCATAAGTTTTTTCACTGTAGTGGGGCTACCCAATATGAAGTGCACTGGTGAACCTTCTTTTCCGGACATCAAAACAAGAGGAATAGTTTGTTGACTTTGAATGTTGCCGTATAAATGCAAATGATAAAGAATGCCCTTATCTCCCAAATTCAAAAATCGAGTCAAAGAAGAAAAAAAAATGCTAACAAGAACAATTTTCTTGATCATGAATTCCATGAGATATCTGACACCTGCTAAATGATCAGAAATCAAATGTTCATTATTAACTATGAATATCAGTACATGAAAATACTGTATTTAAAATGGTCACTACATTTAATCACAATCGATTACAAACAAAAACGCTTTTGACTATAAAGAGAGTTGTTAGGAGCTTTTAAAATACAAAGAAGCATTTTTATGCTGTGTAATATAATGTATAAATGCTGGATTAATTTCAAGCCACGTTGAAATTGCAAGTTCAGTAAGTAGGAATCATGAAAGTTGCCAAAAGGGACCGAAAAGACAAAGGTTAGCAGCCAAAATTTTGATTCATATATTTCGGATACTCATAGTATATTATTCATCAATTGAGGAACGAGAACCAGATATAAGGAATACTATATGGTTATATCAATCAGCTAGAAACAAGAAATTCGGTAAATCACAAATGAAGAAGAAATCATCAAAACAATGTTTCGTTTCAGGCGTTAATCGTAAAAATGATAAAATTACATGAATAGGTTTTTGTATTGTATTCATTTTTCCAGTACCTAAGAAGAAACCTTGAGAAATGATAAAATAGTAATAAAATAGAAATCTTGTAGTGATAAAATGTGATTGCTGGAACTCTAGCCTATTTTGTTTCCAAATATGAATCGTTAAAAAAAAAAGAATTGAAATATTGACAGAGTACTTCAGTAAACGTCTACTCTTAAAAGAGATAACTTCGATGATTAAAAATTTTCTTTCTTTTGTCTATAAATTGCCGTTTTAATAACCATCCTATGAACTAATTGAGTTGTTTCTTGGTAGGAAAACGTAAACATTTATGGTTAATAATTTTCGTATCTAATAATATTTGTAGTTTTATTCGATTATTGACTCGTACAAAATAAGTTAGGGATAGTATGTAGAATCATCCAATACATAGAAATATCATCAAGGGTCCAACACACAGAATATCTTGTCGACACTTGTATATATTTGCCCCTCACTCCTGACGAACCATTATATTGACTTCTAACTTCTCTCGTTCATAACTCAAAAGTACTCAAGATATTTGTGGCACAGGTTGGAAGTTTGGTTTATTATGGTCACATTTTGCCTAAGAAGACAAGTTCGACTAGGGATTATGATATAAAATGGAGTCAAAACCAATTGGAACATTCAATACCCAAGATGATATTGAACTATCGAATAATAGATTTGGAATCCAGGACTTTAACCAAAGTCGTTCAAGAGTATATGTTCAGTTTTCAATTTAAAGCACACATCGATAAAGATTGAAAAGACCTCTACCAGAAACGAATAAATTTTAATTGGTACATTTTATCTCCTATCAAGGAAAATTTGGAAAAGCACGTTGCACAAAATAGTTTGGTCTACTATCATTTATAACAAAAAGTTTTAATGGCAAAAAATATGTTAAGAGAAAATTTTAAATTTTTATTATTAAAATTAAGGAATTTAAAATACTGTTGGATTTGAATCAGAAAATTGTGGGTTTCATTACTTATAATTGAAAATTATCCGTTTAAATAATAATTTAACTATTTTAATAACAAAATGATTTTGATATTTTATAACAAATAATAAGATTTATTTCATTTGTTTTATAATTTTATTTATAACAAATTAACATATCAAAAAAAATTCTCAAAAATTAAATTGATAGTTTTATATATGAATCACAGGTAGAGAGAGAGATAATAAAGAGTTCAATTCCACTTTAGTCTGATTTTGTATTTAAAGCAACTACGTTTATAAGCAAATATTATGAAATAAATGTTAATACACAATATTTATATTTAAATTTTTCAAGTTAAACAAATGGGGATATCTTTAACTTGTTTTTCATTCTATATATTTTAAAACTTAAATTCATAGTTAACCAAAATGTACTTTCTTGAATCAAAATATATCCAAAATACAAAACATGAAAACATTTTTGGCTTCAATAAAATTTAAATGGAATATTTTTTTCTAAGCCTTCTGTAAAACATTCTTTCTTTTAGTTTGCACAATTGTTTAACAAGTGAATAATTAATTTTTTAATGTAACAAAGTTTAATAGTATATTTATTAAACTCTCAAGGTTAATAATTTATGTTTATAGTATTCATATTAAATGTATTAAAATCTCATACTTTGTAATCCAATTTTTTAATTAATATTAAATTTTACTTAAAAAATATAGTAAGTTAGAGAACTATTAAAAGGCACAAGTTTGATTTTTAATGACATATCTTTAATTAAATATTTAATTTAATAACATAAATTTAAATACACATTATTAATTTGTTTAATTATATATATTTTTAAATAACTAATTTAATGATATTTGATGTCCTTTATAAAATATATTTTTAATTAAAGAATAATTAAAGATTTGGGTCCAAATTTAAATTTCCTTCTATGCTTCAAATGAACATTATATTGAGTAACTTTCAATATAACTTAGAACATAAACGTATGTGTGTTGAATAATCTAAGATCCTAACTATAAATCTTATAAAATTGAGATTTGAAAAATTATCAGTGCGTTATTTTTAAGGTCCAAATTTTAAATATCTCCAGAAAAATTCTTTTACTACTCTTAAGCCAATAAATACATTTATTTTACAACAGATTTCTATGAAAAAATCTTTTATTAGGTTTTCAAATATAATTCTATTATATTCTGAAGAAATAAAAATTAACAATATGAGTCAAAAAGCAACAATTTAAAATAAATATTCATAATAATAAAATATTCTTCTTAATTCGAAAACAAAATGTTATTCATATAATTTTAATGTATAATTGATAAATTTCACATGAAGTACTTAAATTTTTTGTAGTAACAATAAGAGTGTTACTCAAATTTTAATTGGAAATGCTTAACTAAATATGATCCAAATAATTTCTAAATGATTTACTTTTAATGATGAAATCTGATTAATAGTAATTTTGTCTCAAATAAAACTGTGATTTATTGTATCCTAATTTTTCTTCATTTCTTTGAAAAACTATTGATAATACGCAATTATTTCAACAGGTATTAGTCCATTTATTTATTCTGTGAAATTTTATAATTTATCGATTCAAGATCATAATATTAAGAAGCAAATTATCTAAAAATATATTTTAACTATTCGTTTTGATTAGACAACTGTCGTAACATTCAATTGAGAATTACAACATTAAACTTTTTAGTAATTAATTTCAATAAAATTATTTTAAACAAATAGATGTACATAATAATACTTATTAATTCTGTAGTAATAATTAATTTAGTCAAAAGATACCTCATTTCAAAATACCTCATTAAAATTTATTGGTTATATATGATATATATATATATATATATATATATATATATATATATATATATATA
>JAPDSC010009445.1:343671-372146 GCA_026290005.1 Latrodectus geometricus | reverse complement strand
ATATATATATATATATATATATATATATATATATATATATATATATATATATATATATATATATACTCACTTAAAACATCATGGAATTGAATTATTAAATACCATATATTTTAGCTGCTTTTATTTTTTTTAAAAATTCGAAACGACTTTTAAATTAGTGGATTGTTTCTTCAACTCTTCTTTTAAAATAGCAATTTTTTCTCCAATACTTCAATTATTAGTACTTTATATGAAATAGTAAATTGTTGAAAATGAATAAGCACACACACATATGAACTGTTGTATCCTTAGATGCCTTAAGATTAAAATTTGGAAATAAAATTAAAAGAGCTGCTGAAGTGTAAAGCTATGATAAATGTTAGCATGTATCAGTAAACAGAACATGTCTGTTACTTAAATGCATTGCTTTCCAGGGAAAAGAATTTTATCAGCAAGTGAACTACATTTACAATCGCAAATTCACACGCTCAAGCATATGTTCTAGGCTGTAGTAAGCAGCTGCAATATATACCTACCGTTGCAATATCAGTAAGTTATTTAGGTATAAGTAATTCATAATTCACAAGAATTTTTGTTATATTGTAACACAAAAATAAAATTCATGTAAGGTCTTTAAAAAATAGAAATACAAGACTAGTCTAATGCTCTTAATTTTGGCAAATTTTAAGGAGCAAATTTGACATTGTATAACCTCAAATAATAGGAAGTTTTCTTCTCTCGTTTTATTTATTTTCTGACATAAGGAGCTACATTCATTTGTCGCAAAGAAAGCAAATTTGAAAATTCTCAAACACTCATCAAAAGGTACACAAAAAACAAAAATTAAATTTATAACTTTTGGTGTCCAACATCTATTGGCCTATAAATTGAATATGGAATGTGTGAGTCACCCAACAATAAAAACAAACTTATATAACACTGCTAAAATCTATCTTATTATTGTGTGAAAAATTATTGCTTGAAACATTTTCTGGTTATTGATGTGTAAAAAATTTATTGAACATTTTTAAGTAAAATGATAAATTTGTACTTTTTAAAAGCTCGAGATGTGATTTAACGTCATAGTTTTCCACTTTCTAAATTCTTACATTGCCTATGAAAGATAAAATCAATCATTTTAATATTTCCAAAAATGTTTTCACAAAAATATCCGGATAATAAAGAGTCAAAGTTTTTAGATTTTGTCTTCTACGTCTCCGTATGGTTAAGATAGTCATTTCATGGTCAATTATTGCACAGTAATCTATCTACTAAAGTAGCATTATTAAAATTTAATCAAAAAATAGAAGTAGAAAAAGTATTTTACAACTCAAACTTCATACATTTTTGTACAATATGATTTGCATATAATAGAAAACTAAAAATATTGAAAATTTTCAAGAAAACATTCTTTACGAGTTTAACTTGTGCATTGAAGACATTTATAATTGTTCTATCTATTCAAATTTGATTCTATTTCACGTATATATATATATATATATATATATATATATATATATATATATTATTATTATTATTATTATTAAATTAATAATTTAATTAAACTATAAAAATTGTAAAAATTTATTAAATTATTAAAGTTGAACATGTTAAATTCAAGTATTTCATCTTCAATTATTTAAAATAAGAGTTAAAAACTTATAATTTAATGTATTTCTCTCTCCTTAAGAATCTAAACTTTGTGCCTGTAAATTAATTCTTAAAAACTTCAGTAGGATAATTAATTTTCAAAACTAATTTCGTGTTACAACTTGAAAATAACTTACTCCTTAAATTAATAACTTTTATGGGGAAAATATAAAGCAGTAGTTCACATGGTTAAGTGTAAAATGTATGATTTGTAAATATTATATCGAATAAAATGAAAATAGTTTTTAACTATTAAATGGGTAATTATTATAAAAGTGTTATGTCATTAGCCTAGATTAACATAAGAAAACGCTTCTTGGAATATATTGTAAAAAATATTCTATTATACCTATGGTTCACTTAAAATGAGATTAGGCATAAATATGTCCAAGTTAATATATATTGTTATATAATATATACAGTTTAGTCACATTAACCACGTATTTTAACTTCAACGTAAAATAACCAATCATAGAAAGCAAGTGGAAGCACTTTTCAGTAGAGAGAGGGAATCGGAAAAATTACAATCGCGCTGACATAATGTAGGAATAGACATTTACCTCACTTCCAAAAGACTTGATCATTACCTTTTGGGATAGGATAGGAAATAGTAAATTTTGATAAATGGAAATAGCTTTCGAAATAGCTAATTCTGCAAACAGCCCGTGTGCCTCCGTGGTAAAACTGTACTTCACATGGAAAAGTGGCACTATCCAAACTCACCGATGAGCAAATGTCGTGCAATATAAATGACAGAGGTTAGCGTTGGCTGTGAAGATGCATTTGGGGCATATAGTGATGTAATCCGTTGAGTAACTGACAGCCTAGATGAATCAAAGGCAACCAACAGTGTCTTCCTAACGACTGTGTAGCAAACGTTGCTGAATGCCACAGCAACAAACGCTTCATGAATGCACATAGGCGAGCTCTGTTCATGGGCGACAAAGTCTGGAACTTGCAGTCAGTACTGCAGAGGGCCATGGTGACCTGGTTGGTTAGGACGTTCGTTCTCGCTATCAGTGAGTTCGAATACCGACTTAATCAAAGATCCATCATATTCACTAGTGAGGGCTGGGGTGCTTTAAATATGTCATGTCGTAATGTCCTCCATGTGAAATGATACCTCTGGTGTCGAAGGCTAAATATTGAGAAATCTTCGGTTTGGTTCCTATTTTTAAATTACGAAGACTCCCATATAACTGCTTCTATGTAACTGATAGAGTCAACTCAGGGCTAGGTACAAGGAAGCATACTGGTGCAACAATAACAGTATTGCAAACATAAAACCACTAATTGGCGAGAAATGGTTTTCTCCAATGAATCAGATTTTAATCTCCTTTTGAAATGTGGACTTTGACTTATAAAGTGAGAAACGTCTGAAAACAAAATACATAGTAAGAATTGGGAAAAGAGTCCAAACTGGAAGAGAGAAATTATGATCTGGGGATTGTTTTCAAAGCATTCTTCGAATCCAATCATTATTATGTAAAGCCCAATAGGTTGACACCAGTACTCATCCCTTCGCACTGACTGTAACGATTCCCTTATACGAATTGTTCTTCAGGATGATGGACTTTACCATCAGGACAATGCTCAGTGCCATACCACTCGCAGAGTATCTGGGAGTTCAAAGACTCTACTTGAGTGAATTTATTGTATTCTTCTGACCAGCAGATACCCCAGACCTAAGTTCAGTTGAGAATAAATGTAACCATCTCAATCAGGATGTTCATACTATGGATCTTCAACTACGTAACCTTTCACTGCTGGCTACTGTACTGGAGTCACCCTGTTTCAAGTGATTGTCTTCCATCGCCTAATTGAGACTCTTTGCCCGTCTTACAGCGGTCCACTTAGCCTGAAAAGTGGCTATTCTCGCCAACTTTCTTGCTAAGCTAGATTGACAGGTGGTTACATTAATGTGACTCGACTGTTTATTGGTCTGATTTTGTTACATCTTGCCTGAAAATGTATGCATATATAATATCTATTAATAATGCCATTTTTCTAAATAGCATTCAAAATATTATACATCGAGCTAATCATAATTAATTATTTAATAGTTATTTAATAAATTAATAATTAATAGTTTCTTTTTTTACACCAAGAAGATACATTTTGATATCAAATTCAGTATAAAATTCCTTTATGTAAGAATTATTTGCAGTGTAATCATCCTCCTGTATATAGTATAGTGATTTCCATTTCTATCCGTTGAAACATTGAAACAAATGGAAAAATTGTTTTGGTCCAATAATCATTTAGTTAATTTCGAACATATGCTTAATATTTATGTTGGGTTGGAAAGAGTTTTAAGTTAGAAAAAAAAGTCACACAAGTCTTCATTTCAACGTGATGGATAATGATTGAAATTTATTATAAAGTTGATACCGATTTTATACTTTAGTACTCTAGTGGATTTAGTACTTGGAGGATTTCACGGATAATAAGTTATAATCAAGTGTTTTATGGAAGTAAAAGCAGTGATTAATTATTATTTTAATTAGGGACATTTTGAATATTTATCTAGATTCTCGTTCTTGGAACATATCAATCTTAATGTCGAGCTAGTACGTGAATGACTTAAAACTCAAGCTTTCGGCTCAACAGATCTTAATTTCCATCTCGAAAGTGGCTGTTTGTAGTGATTCCAAATCCATTTTAATTTGTAGCTATTAATCATCCTGCTTATAAATGATAATTAAACGACAAACTGAAAATCATTATTTGAAGAAAAAGTTTATGTTGAAACACAGATTTGTTAAAATTTCATTCAATAGGTTTGTCTAAATTTTGAATGTTTCCATTTACTATTGTATGTTTTCACATAAAAATAATGATAAAAAAAACTTATTCAATTTAATTCAGTCTGTTCTAATTAAAACGTCTATAATTAATATCTTTTATTTTCTTACAAACTGCAAATAAAGTCTATCGGAAAATTAAATTAGTTAAATAAAACTTTAAAAATAAAAAGTAAAACTTAATAATCCATATACCTTTAGATATATTTTTCCATATATTTAGTCTCATTAAATATTTTTTCGTACATAGCATTTTTCGCTTGTAAATTAATTTGATATTTTCTCAATTTTTCAGAGTTCTAATAATATTCCCTCGTTGTATTCAAGAACTATATTTTTTGTTTTTATTTCCTCATTTATATAATTAATAATATTCATTTCCTATGCATTTGTAATATCACATTGAACGTAATTTTAAAAAGTTATGGAGCAATTTGAAATCATTTTCATAATTTATTTAGTAAAAAATACTAGAATTTTCTTCTTTTCAAAGTTGTATTTTATTTATTGAAAGAAATGTCTTTAACAGCAAGTTGTCGCATTCCATCATTTTGATGCTGATTTATATGATGTGAAGATAGAAAAGTTCATTATTGATTTAAAAAAACATCAACAAAAGAGTCGTAAAGATTACAAAAACATCTAAACTCGTGCAAAAGTAAAAAGAAAAAAGAATCTTATGACAGTTGTGTAATTAACTGATTTTCTCCTATTCAATTCAAAATAATTTTACTGACATTTACGAAATCGTCTGCAGACAAGACAAAGATTTATTCGCGTACTTTTTTTTCCCTTATCATAAAAATAAAGAATTATTTTTCTTTGATAAGTAGAATTTCCTTTAACGTCTTGAAGTTTCAATTCATTTCGATTATTAAATTTAATTCCACACTTTACGATGCCATTGTACATATGATAACTATTTTGAACGTAACTCACGATTTAAACCACTACAGACATGCATACCCGAAGTTGGTGTCGCACTCATAGCTATTGAATAGAAGGCCAAGATATAATTAACGCTTCAATATATTGGCTCCTTGTTAAAACAATATTTATGACCAAAAATATATTTACACTTTCTTTTTTTATTAATCGTAAATTTTAATCAACTTATGTATGTACGTATGCGTATATGTAAGTTTCAATAAAAGTGATTAATTGGTGATGATGTAAAATAACTGGTGATTATTGATAATCCCCATTAAACTCGGTAAATGTGATAAATTATTGAATATTTATCTCACTTTTATTGGTAAATAGATATGGAGCCCCCAACTCGTAATAAGAAATGTGATAAATTCCAATTATTTTGAAGAGAAATGATATTTTAATTCGAAAAAGTAAATGTAGTATTCATATTTGTTTAGAATAAAACTTAAAATATTTTAATTTTAAAATTTAAATAACATTGGCCTTTTTGGGCGTTATTTCAGTATATATTTGAATATAGATGTATTATGTCATTAATATATCTAGCGTTTATTGGAAAATACAAAATAATCAAAATTACTAAAAGTAAAATAAATCCTTGCTTTCTTATTAGCGTTCGTATCAGAAATTCCAAATTTAGCCATTTATATTTTAGAAGCAAAACAAGAAAAAATTTTATAGTGGTATACCATAAATCTGTTTGTTTGAAGATTTATCTTACCATAAATTTATTTTGTTTGAAGATTTCCCATGAAGTAATTCGTAGATATCATAAATTTCCTTCTAAATTCATATTTATTACTTGCAGCACTAATTCGTATATGATTAAACCAGGTTTAATTTTTCCAAATATCTAAAAATAATTCTAAATACATTGTTAAATCTAGAGTTACTTGGTATATTGATGATACCAGGCCGGTTTTAGACTTTCCATCTCTCTAACAATTTTATTCAAAATATTAATTCCTATGATTTCAAAGATCTTTTTTATAAGAATACTTATTAACATATTGAATGATGTATTGTATTTATATTTTTAGGAATGGAAAGATTTATTAACTATTAATTTTAATTTTTGAAACAACTTGGTTAAACATTGTATTTATGATAATTATATTTATAACGATGAAGTCCTTTTTATTCAAAAGTTCTGTATTTCATAAAGTTTCAATTTTTCGAGTATACTTGCTAATTTCTTTTTACATTCTTTTGAAAAAAAAAGTTATATTTTCCAGTATCCTTTTGCGTTTAGATATATAGATTTTATTATTTTCAATAATTTAAATTTTAGTGATATTTCCAAATTCAATTTATCCACAAATGGCTTTTCCTTTATTAAAATCAAAATTTATAATTAGAAAACTTAAGAATCTGATTAAAACTTCAAGAATCTGATTGGGTGACAAAGATGTCAATCAAACGTCGCACCTTATGTGCTTAGATTCTGAACTTAAGCGTCATGGAGAAAAATTCCAACAAATATTGACTATTTTCTACCAAAGTATACTTTTTTGTACTTTAGTTAGTACTATTAATGATTTAGTTTGTACAAAGAAAATTTACTTTAGTCAGTACTTATTTTCTTAGTATTGACTAAATCTTTTAGAGAAAATGGATTTTGAATTACTACGATAATCGTAGTGTTCTCTATGATTCTGTACGTGTAGGAGAACAATAAATATGAAGATTATTAAGCTATTTTAACTGATTTTTTTCATCAGGAATCCATTACTGGCAGACAATTTAAGTCAAAATTATTTCTTCATAGTCAAGGAAAATAGGATGTCCACAATTAAAATGCTAGGGATCAGAAATTGAAAGCCACCATTGTTAAAAAATTGGCTTGTTTGTCGTTCAACGGTCACTTTTTGCACTAGAGGGCTAATTAGATTGGGACCTAAAGTTTAAAGTGAGTTCTGGATTATTATAAACATTCAAGCCGAAGATGGGTTTCGAACCCTCGAACAGTTGAGCCGAAGTCAAGAGCGCTAACCGTTCGGCGTTGAAAAACTGAAGAGGGATATAATTTTTGTTTCAAATAGAATTATCAGAGAGTATATTTAGAAAATAATGTTTGCTACCGTAAATGGATTTATCATATGTAAAAATTTATTCTTGAAAGTAATGAATACTGGTATTTTCACATGTCTTTATAAAACAGTGACTTTTAAAATGATCAAAATTTAGAATAAATTACTTAATTTTAGACTTGCATTATGAATAAAAGTTAATTATTTACTTCAATTTTATATAATATTAAGTAGAGGTTTTAAATTATTCTTGAATATTATCTTAAATGAGTTATAAGAATAATATATTCTATTAAACGTATATTCTATGCATAATATACTTTAAATTTATTTCCATTAATATATAAAATTTTAGTCTTCAATTGCAAATTCCTTATTCTTCTTTCTAAAACTGATTTTAAAGGGTGATTTAATTTAAAAATAATTTTGAATATTTTGCACTTAAAGCAACCATTCCCTTAAAATTCGTAATGAAATATATATTCTTTGGCAACAATGTCCAAGAATATATATTTTATAACGAATACGAGAATAATAGCTTAATTTGAGGGATACTATAATGGGGCCGAAGTATCTTGGTGGAAAAGATATCACATTCATTACTTGCTACCTTCCAAAATACTTTAAGGACTTGAAGCGGAAAAGACATATGCTTGTTAAAGTTGCGTGAAGTCTATCTGTTCACTAGAGAGATTTGAAAATTTCAAGAATACTAATTTAAATGTCAAACTCGTCACTTGTCTACTTTTCAAGAATTATGATATGGTTGTCTATTTTCAGATTGTAGAAAACGGATTTCGGAAAATTAAAGAATCTTATTTTATTCTACAAATGAAAAAAAAAACCTTAATTTTTTATTTACTCAATGATATTTATTTAGTCACCAGTTTTTGCAATGATATGTTAGCTTTTAGCCTATTATGGAGTACCAGTGAAAAAAACAGATATTTGTTAGTTTATACTTGTTATCTGAAGAAAGTGTTTAAAAAGAATGATGATAAACTATTTAATACGTAAAAAGTGTTTTAAATGACTGTCAATAAAATAATTATCTGGATATAAGAATATTATTTGATTAACAAAAATATTATGCAAACTGAAGCCTGGTGGAGTAGTGATAGTACAATATCCTCTGGCTGGGCAAGATCGACTCAGTGGGTACATAAAACTAAGTACCAAGTATTTTTTGGGATCTAAGTACTGGGGATTTCGTGTTAGACTGACCACCTAACCGGGACACATGTTTTGCACCCAGTGCCCACGGTTATGAAAACAGATAGTAGCACTGTAGGTCTTGGCCCCAAAAGACTGACGTGCCACTGGTTTAGTTTAGTTTAGTTTATTATGCAAATTACGACTAATCAATCTGATTTCCCAATTTATTTAAAAGCATTAAACATTGAAAATAAGTGAATTAAAAAATATATAACATTTGTTTATTTATTGTATGAAACATAATTCAGAATTTGATTGATGATATTTATAAGTAAAGTGAGAGAAAACTGAATTAACTAAATTTTTTCAAGTTTTTTCTGACATATCAATGGATGTTACACTTTTTCATATTTTTTAATACTGACAAAATATTCTGGAAATTCATAAGGAAATCTGGCAAATTAATATCTGAATAGATAGCATGCTGGTTTTTAGCTCACCAGTTCATGAGTTCGACTCCGAAGTCAAGTGTGAATGCTTGTGATGGTTTGAAATAACCATTAAATGGTATATCCTGTTTGAATTAGCTTTTGTCTGTAAAAACTAGTAAAAAACAATGAACAAATTAATCACTGATAATGAGGGGCTTGTTCTTAATGATTAGTAATAATAAAAATTATCAATAGTAGTTGTTCCAAGCTGATTATAGAATGTCATTGGAAATTGCTTCAGTATGTATTAAAATTTGGTATTATTTATACTTAATAGTTTCAATAAATAAAAGAAGCTTTTGTTTTTATTTGTTTATTAATAACTGTACTTTAACGAATGTACTCATGAAATATAAAATGTGTTTAAAATTATTTCGAAAGCAAATTTAAAGAAATTATTTATATTGCAAAAACAATTATTTTTATATTATTTTAAAAAGCAAAATAAATTTCAATGTTTTAATATTTAAATGTGTTTATCTTAAAATCATTTTGCTTTAATAATTGAGTGAATCAAAAAATTCACACGAAAGTGAATTAAGAAATAACTTAAATGGTCAAATAACTGTGAAAATAATTTTAAGTAATAAATAAAGTTAAATTCATATTTTATGATTTCCCTTATTTCGATATCAATCAATTTAAGAGTTATTTGCTTAATAAAAGTTATTGAAAATAATAAATGCTTCTAGTTCTCAAGATAATATGAAATGAATATTAAAATCTTAAAAAGTAATAGAAAATTATTTACATCGAATTCTAATAACAGCATGAAAAACGCACTAGACTTTACTTTTTAATAAATTATTTATTACGCTTTCATGCACAAAAATGTTTATTAAAGTTCGTTTAAATTTCATAAAGTTATTAGATGTCAGAAGACAAAACGACCAAGTTAATTATGATTTTATTTTTATGAAAAGTAGGTATGTATTTTATTTTTACATTTCTCACTAAATAATTTCTTATTTATTCCAAAAGTTCCCATATTTTTTTATTTTTACTTTCAAGCTATAGTATTTCTTCTTTGTATGAAAAAGATGTTATTTAATTTATTTTTTTTTTTTTTTATTTACGGGTAAAGCTATAGCATATTTTATTATCTCTTTACACACCCCACATAATTTCTTTTTCATTATAATCACTATTATTCTTTTTATTTTTCTTCATACTAAACAATTTTATTTGCAACATTTTTTATTTTTCCCACAGATCCCATGGTATTTTATTTATAACATACTTCAATTTTCTATCAGTGTAATATGATTTCTTGTCAATCGATTGCCAGCGGTTCTCACGTATTTTATTTTCTCATGCTACAAAACATTTTATTCAAGTCAATAGTCATCACATTTTTCTCTAAAATGCATTTTTCACACTTATACCTAATACCACTTATTTTATTTTTCTGCTCTGAAGCATGAGTTTTCTTTATGCCAAAGCTGCCACTTGTTCCATTCTCACTTCACATCATCCTTATGCCAAAAGTTGCAACATATTTTCCTCACACATCACATTGTTTCTTCTTAATACTAAAGGTGACCAATCATCCGTTTTCCACTCTCACCACGTGATTTCATTTTAATACCAAAATCTGCACAATTGGTTGATTTTTGTGAATGCTTAACCACGTGTTTCGTTTTCTTTTCATACCACACAATTTCTTGTTTATGCTGAAAACTACCACAAAATGTATTATATTTTGACACTAGTTGATTTCTTCTCAAATGATACTACACATTTTATTTATCCATTAATATAATTTCTTTTTTATACTCTTTATTATATTTGCTTTACAAGCGCAAATTTTTTGTACTAACAGAAAAAAAAAAGATTTCAAAAGTTTTGCACATTTATAAACTTCCGAATTTTTGATTGATTGATTGTTCAAAAATAAAAATTTAAAAAATAAGTTATATGAAAACGAATAAAAATGCAATTTTATGAGAAAATTTTATAAAACAATGTAAATAAAGATAAAGACAGTCTATATCAAATGTATTAACAATATTTACTTTAATAATAAAATAAAACAACATTAATTTAAATAAACATACTTTTAAAGAAACTACAATTTTATAATCAAGTAGATACTGCATTCTTTTAGAAGTGGAATATGTTATAAATTTTCTAGAATCTATAATTTCTAAATTGTTCTTGTTTTCAAATTTTTGCATATTTTATAAATAATCTATTTAACAACGTAATTTGGGTTCATTTTAAATTCTTTATTGATATAAGATTCGAAAATTGTATCAAATAATAAACAAATATATAATATTTCAGATTTCTGAAAAATATTGCAGGTAAAACAAGAAATGAGAATTTTATAATTTTTCAAAGCACATTTTTTTTAGATATAAGCACAATAAAGCTATTTCAGATAAATATTGATATTTCGTAACCAAATCTTTTTTAACAAAATGGATTTATTTTGAAAAAATAGAAGCATAGAATATCATGTCTACATTATTTTCTATCATTAATATGTTTTGAACTTATGAGAACAGTTTAAAGTTCATTTTAAGAAGCATAAGAAAATTTATTGATTAATATTAATTCGATTAAGATTGTTTACGATAGAATTGTGATCTCATATTGGGTATAAGTAAATACTCTAAGTCAAATAATCAGAGTACACTTATTAAAATACTCATAACCTATTTTAAAACTTGAATTTAAAATGCATATGATAAAATGGATTTTGAAACTAAAATTTACTTTGGCCTCTGTTAAACATTAAATAATTCATTTTATCAATAATGAATGAACACTTGCCTAGTCTTTGATAAGGGATGTGAAAAAACTTTTTGTACCATTAAAAAGGAGGTAAGAATCTCTGTAATGGTTTATGCTATCAGAAATAATTATAAATTTAAAGCATCGTACCTTAAAGAATATTTCAACAAACGTTTAAACAGTAACAGAATGATTCTAATTAGACCAAAATAGTCAATTATTTGCTTTAAAATTACGTGGGTTTACAAATTGAGCCACATAAATCTAGATTATTTGCTCATGAGCCTTTGAAACTATTTAAAGTACAAAAGTAAAAACTATATAATTTAGTAAAATAATTCTTCCATCAATGCCATTCGTTATATAGTAAGCCATTAAAAGTTGTATTTTCACTCTACATATTTGAACAGTTAAAATTTTTAAGTTCATCTATTAACCATTGTATGAATACTTTAATTGTAGAGAGCATTAAAATTTGAAATCATAATTTGTCTCAACTTTATATGAAGAAATAATCCTTATGTTGTTTTAATTTAGAAATCATTAGTGATTTCTAAAGCCTTGTTGTTTTATTTATAAAGGTAAATTATAATTTCCCATATCTAATACATGGTGGGAGTGAGAGATTGATCTATCCATTTTATAAAAGAAAATCTCTTGCAACAGTAAAATAATTATTTTTGAGAATATTTAAAAATAATATTAATTTGATTGAAGATTTATTGCACTATAAAACATTTCTCATCTCTAATCTTAAAGCATCTTCAGACGTAAGCAAAAATTAATTTTAAATAGTGTTTTCTATCATAGTGATGTAAAATCATGTTTTTTTTTATCACGGTGTTATAAACTCATGTTTTTTTTTCAGTTCATGGTTTCATAGGTCTGGTTTAGAGCCATTAGGCGAAACCAAATGCATGAAACCATGAACTGATAAAAGGTCCAAAACAATCAGAGGACTTTGAAAAAGTTCTCTTTTTCAAGTCCTAAGAAGGTAAGTAGATAATCAAGGGGAAAATGTAATATTGCCTTTAAACACATACCGGGAATATCTTGTTTCTTTGGCCAATTCTAAGGCATTTTAAATGTGTATTGTGTGGCATTTAAAATTAAATGTGGCGCGTTATTTCTTAAGCTAATTGTATGACGTTTCAGA
This sequence comes from Latrodectus geometricus, assembly GCA_026290005.1. Taxonomy (NCBI): domain Eukaryota; kingdom Metazoa; phylum Arthropoda; class Arachnida; order Araneae; family Theridiidae; genus Latrodectus; species Latrodectus geometricus. The sequence goes on along the minus strand of JAPDSC010009445.1, from coordinate 359,209 downwards.
ATATATAATATTACCTTTCAAGCCATTGAAATTAATTTTTTTTTTACTGTAGACAAAAGATCTTTGTTGCCTATTAATGATTGCAAATGTTACCTTTGACCACTTTTGATATAAAAAACGAAGCTACACACTTATACATATGTGTGTACATGCTTTAGTGAATCTTCTCCGATATCGTACTAAAATTAATTTCTGACTCTCACCATGGATTGGAAAGGGGAACATTGCTTAACTATACTCATATACATGCATACATATTATTTCCATAAACATATTAAGTATATATACTGTAAATATATACAGTTCTTCAGTTAAGTCCTTTGTTATTTTCTTAGCTTCGAAACGGCTATAGTAAAGTAGTCATGAGCTTTTGAATAAAACCACCTAAGGTGCCACCTGGAGGAGCATTACAGAGACAGCATTCTTATCTCCAAAGCGGAAAGTTATAGGGGGGAAAATGATTTACAAAGTTGTAAAATAACATTGAATTAGTACAAAAAGAAACTTTGTAAATATTAATGCATAAAATAAAACGGTTAACATGGGTATTAGTTTTTTCGTGGTTTTCTAAAGTGTATCGTCATGAAACTTGAGCGGAAAAGGATTAAATATCTGTACAGTAAAACATGGACACAGTGTGTCCATGTTTTACTGTACAGATACATGTGGCACAGTTGTATCGCATTGTGATACTACAATGGATTGTGATTACCATTGAAAAAGACCATGATTCAAACTCAGAGGGTTTTATCGTTGTACTGATTGCCCTAAAAGCAGAGTAGAAAATACTAAGATGGTAAAAAAAAAATGCACCGTCAACTCAACTTGCATTTGGTGTTCGAAATTGTTGTAGCACATAAATAATTTAAAAATATCCACTAGATTTCTAGTGTAGATATATCTTACACAGCAGATGTCGGCAACTCCTTCATGAGCATAAGACGTGTTCATAATTCGCGCTTTTTGTGTGCCTACACACACTCACACACACACACATATATATATATATATATATATATGATACAATTATGCTTAATGACTAATCAAGATTAATTTAATTGCAAAACTGTCCTCTACTAATAAAAATGATAAACGATAGTTTCATAGTAATGGTGAAAATTATTATTTTTGTTATGATGCCCTATATTAAATTTTTAACTGAAAAAGGAATTAAAGGAAAAGATATAATCATTTAAAAAAAATCCCATTTTATTCAGTTACTTTGAAATTAAGGAAATTAATATTTGTACGAGCAAGTTGCTTTTTTAGAATCCAATATTCCATTTTTATTTTCTTTTTGCAATTAACTGAATACCGATATGCTTGATTCCATCGTAATTCGTTTCCTCCCGTGACATATTTAGTCACAAATTAAGTTAACACACAATGCTGTGTCACGCAGTGCTTGTTAAATGTCATAGCGTGTCCTCGGCACTTAGCAGAAATCCGATGCTTTTTATGGATTGTGAAATGAAGAAAGTCGTAATGAAGAAGTGAAACGTCCTCCCCTAATTGAGAGCCATCGACACTCGAGTACGTGAGAAAATATCATTGCACTCGTTAAATGCTATTTTTACTTCCACAAAAATAGCACATTTTCTTAATTGCGATTACTCAATATTTTTTCTGTCTCTACTAGGATTAAAATATGAAACTATGTGTGACTTCATTTAGAAAGCATTATACATGTAGATATATATATAGGTAGTATCATGTTAATTTATTCTAAAGACATAAGCACATTTTAATTTATAATAATTTTCGTAATTTGTAGCAAAATAAACGTTTTAACAAGATTTTTGCCATTTGGGATTATATTTCATACTAATTCCGATTTTTGGCGATGAATATAGAATATAAACGTTATATGCAATGTTTCTTGCTTTCATTGCAAAAATGTATTTGTCTTTGATTTTAGCAACTAAGAAAATACGTTATATTTTTTAACACCTTTTCGTTCATTATTTTTGGTTATTTACTTCAATAAAACTTATTTTGCATACATTAATGGTTCTATCTATTGAATATAACAGTTATTGGGCAGTTATCATACAGTTCCATCTCTAAAGCCTCTATTTTTTAAATATGGCAAATATGCTTTCAAATTGCCATACTCATGCTAATATTTCTCATGACTAATACATCATTCATAAGAAAAGGAAAATAGAATGAAAAGGATGCTATGATGCTACAGTACATTTTGAAATCTATTTTCAAAAGAATGAAATATCCCCCTGCATGACATTTTTTCCGTATCGTTATTTATTAACATGAAACGGTACATAGTTAATCTAATTTGAAAAAAACTAGAATGACCATATAACATGACTGACGATTCTCTCGTATCGTTGAAGAAATTAACTACATGTGGGCTCAATTTATTACGACGTATTGAAAATCGTGATGAATCACTTAGATTCAGATTTTGGTCGTTTGCCATGGTTAAATTTTATAAAATACAACCATTCTTTAAAATGTCTTTATTATGGGAAATACACATTGAACATATAAATTAGACTATAATTGTTGGGGTGGTCTTTGCTTGTGGGAGCCCCTCAGTTTCACGCTAATTAGGAGTCATATCGTAGCGCTAGTTCATGTAGTTATTCTACTTGAAACATGCTTGTTGAAAAAAATCACTAATTTTCGCCCAGAGCCAACCTAAAGTATATTTTTCTATCATTTTATCGTTGCTCAAACATTTACAGTTCATTATGTCACAGCAATTTTTCCGCAATTATTTGATTTCCAATACATATTTCAAAATTTTGATTATTTTCTTGATTTTTTAAATTTTGATTTAATAAGAATCAAATACAACAAAAGTATCACTTTCAGGTTATGAGTAAAAGTGAAATATAAAAAATCTTTCAGAGATAAGTCCATCAATGAAGTTTTTGTGTGCTATTAAAAATAGTTATTAAGAATCTTTGCCTTTAAAGTTTTAGTTCATTTCTTATTTGATTTTTTAAAGTATATATATATCAATGATTTAAATATTCAGATTAGTTTATTTAATAAAAACTCTATATCAACAGTAAATTCATAGTTTTGATAAAGAGAATATATAATATTTGATGTATAATATTGAATATTTCTGTATATAGTATAGGTCTCTGAGAGAGCAAAAACGTTTAACCTTGTTGTAAGTATTATTAAATTTATAAAGCGCAAAAGCTTTTTATCCTTCTTCAAATTTGAGATTTAGTGAGCCATATATTTCAAATAAAAGGATTCTTAACTCTTCTTTATGCTTACATTAACTAAATATTTGCTAAAAAGGCACCGCTTCTGATATTTCAATGTAAGGGAAAATATTTTTATATACAATGTATATATATAAATATTTTTCCTCGTATGTATTTCTTATAAGCTGTACATACATTTAAAGCAGTGGAAATTTTTTTAAAGGGATAAATAAAAATTTTCTTAATCGAGGATTGAATAATAAATGAAGGAATACTGCGTTAAAGAATGTAATTTATATTATTATTAAATTTAAGCATTTACTTTGATTTCAGATAAATTCATATTTGATAAAAATATATTAATATTATTTTCAATACACTCTAATAAAAACAGAATTTTTAGGAAATAATTTTTATTCGTTCATTTACATTTCTTCACATACAATAATTAATTTTTAAAATGAACGATACCTATTTATGTGTATAACTTCTGCAACAAAACTGTCTTTTACTTTAGAGCAAAGTCTAATCAAATTAAGTAATTTATTTTAAAATTTGCTAAATTATATTTTGAGTATTATCTCACAACTAAAGAATTCAATAAAAAAAATGATAAATTGACTTTTTATTCTTTAAATATATTCTAGTTAGTTAATTTTAACTATAAAAATTAGTTGTTATTAAAAACGTACATAAATTGCAAATGAAAGTGCTTATTTTTAATTTTAAACACCAATTATTTCAAATTAAGTGACAATAACTGTAAAATAGAAAATAATTTAGATTGTAGTTAAAGATATAAAAATTTATGCATCTTTTTTTCACATTTTTCAGGTGTTATTTCGTGGTTTTCCATGGCCCAAAGCACAAGAATACGATTCTTCAGTCAAACTGCAGCTTTTAGTTTATCCTTGGCGGTTGTATTCGTGTCTACAGTTAACTGTAAGCGAGAACACATGTTCATCACTTTGTTTACTTCCAGAAAACGTTAACAAATTTTTTGTTGTCTTATTTGCGTCTTTGCTATAGTACACTTTACTGAGCAACTAATTTCTGAATACAATTTTCTGTAAATTGTACATGCATTGTTAGATAATTATGAATACATTCTTGTTGTGAAATATCCAAAGAACGTGTATTTAAACTAGATTAGTAATTAAGACAACAATTACAATCATTAGATATACAATAATTTATCATTATGTACTAGGTAAATGCTTAGAAAATAAAAATTATAATTGCGTATGTTTGTAAAGATCACAAATGTTTAACTGGTTAATTTTCTTTTCATATATTTTATCAAATATCTGCAGAATTGGTTGTGACGCGAGTAGGTCCCGCTTTGGCACAAGAGACGAAAATAGTGAAATCTAACAAAGTGGGATACACACTTGGTGTACCAGCCTATCCCCAAAAGTGAATCATCATAGTTAAGAAGATGAGAGATCAAGCAGAAGACTCTCAGATTTGGTCTGCCTAAATGACAGCTGAATAGCCAGCGCTCTGACTTTTAGTTAAACAGTTCGTGGGTTCGAATCTTACTTTAAGCTATGATGTTTGAAGTGATTCAGAATCCTCTGAAATCAGAATCCCTTAAACTGTAGATCCCTGTCTAATTAGCTCTTTTGTGAAAAATGAGCTTTGAGCGACAAACAAACTAAATCGAAATTTGGCATGCCTTTCCAGAGGTATCCTTACATTTGAAGTATGACTCAGCGATCATGATTCATTTTATATCTGCCACCCACCATTAGCAAACATGACTTATTATCGCTGAATTGATATAGAACTCACTATCTTCCGGTTACAAAAGTGATGCTATCCCAACCAGGCCGCCGCAGATTAAATTGCTAGACTAAACAATTACAATTTTATTTAATTAATTATACTTAGGTAAACACGAAATTATGCTTATGCAATTTAATCCGCTCAGTGCTAAATAACCATATATCTATAGTAGCAAACTAATTTAGAGCTTGAACTTGTTACGTGAGACATTTGAATCTGAATTTTGGTATTATAATTATGCCTATTTTTATTGAACTGCATTGCATGCAGTCATAATAATGAGAATAAACGATCTGATAAAAGCTTTTCTAACATATTTGAGCATTCACATATCGTGTTGCAAGGGAGAAAACCTGGAAAATTCCCATGTATTGACACTTGTGCCCTACAGTAGTTCCATTGAACAAGGAATCCCCAATTTTAAAAAGCGGGGTTATTTCATTAGAGCATGGAAACAAACATGTTTATTTATCTTAGTATATAATGTATTTTAAATAAGTGATTAGTTATTGAATAACTTTGATTTTGCTTTACTTATTCTCATATTATACGTTCCTTCATTTTTTTTTCAGCTGATTCTTTAGATACTAGTCAAAATCTAAGTACACAAAGACATATACAAGTAAGTAGAAGGGTAATTTTTGTATCATTTTCATTCATTTGTTTTACTAAAAAAAATGATATATTTTTACTTAATTTTTGAGCGATACTCAGAGCTAATATATCTGAATACTGATAAAGAACTATAAGTATCGGTATCTTATTTTTAATAATACTATTCTGGGAATTAAATTATTTTTAGAAATTTTTAATATTCATTTATTTGAATTTAAAAGAAAAATTTTCATGCTAATTTAATAATTAATTACTACAATATATTTATAAATGATTCAAATTTTATGTAAGAAAAGGCTGTAAGCAGTTTTAATAATAAATTTATTTATTTTATCAAATCTCTCATTAGCTTTTTTTATTATTATTAATTAATTTATTAACAGCTGTAAGCAATTAGGATTAATAAATTATCATTTTATTTGGCTTTAACTTAAGTATTTTTAACTATAAATGAAATTCTCCAGTATTGTACAACAATGAAAATAGAATGAAAAATCATACTTTTAAAGATTCTTTAATATTGCAATCATTAATGGATAATATCCAATGATTAGTATTTTTCAAAGTTTCAATTGCAGAAGTAAAAAATGTGCAATGATTACTATACAGCCAAAAGTTGATAAATTGAAGCACAAATATGTGCGTTATGTATATTGTATTTAGACATAAATATTTAAACAAATCAATTATCATATTTATATAAAAGAGATTTCATATTTCCATCCAGAAATCATAGGAAGTATTTGAGAAAGCTTAAGTCCTGATTGATTTTTCTTTATTCACATTATTGAAATCTACGATTAAAATATCCTAAACTTTATTTTAGCATTTTATTTTAGCATTTTATTTTTTTATAACTTTATTTTAGCATTTTATTACTCTCAATTATTTACCAAAATCAAAAAAAAAAAAAAAAACTCTTTTTAACTTTTAATAAAAAGGTAATACAATTAAAAAAGAGAGACATAAGCATATTTTAGCTATCTTCCTAAGAAAGTTCATTTATTATGAAGTGAATAATTTTATTGTTGCTCAAGTAATAAATGCTTTTGCTACTTATCTGTGTAAAAATTGTTCAGATGCATGTTTGTGTAAATTTTTTCAATGCTTTCGTAATTTCGTGGCCTATCTAGAAATCTATATAAATCGTTTTGTCAAATTTCAAGGACAACATGAAGTTCTCTGTAATATTAAGAAATGAAGTTTTTATACAAATTTACTTTACAAGAAGTAAAACTGCCATGCATTAACTGCATCAATAACAAAAATAGATTAATTCCATCAAGAAAAATAGCTATTTAATGCTTGTTCCCATTTACTTTTAATTGTAGATTTGAGACATTGAGTAAATACTTTTAAAAATTATATACTACAAAATACGTTATAACAAATCATTTTTCTAAAAGTGTCTTAGAGCAGTGTTGCCAATTTCTGAAATACTTACAATGAATCATGAAATTGTGTTTATGTTTATGCATGTGATCGACAACAATTGCACTGTATTGTTTGTTTTCAGAAAAGAGACCTGTTAGCTGAAGACATAGAGTTCACAGATGTGTGCACAGCCGTTCAGAGTTTCGAGCAACTGGACACTGCCATCAATGTTGATCTATTAACTGTAGAGGTCCATCCGGACGCCTGGGTGTTCGCCACCCGCTGCAGAGTACCTGGAAAGTCCTGCAGGGGCATCGATGGTAAAATGTTCTAAAACTTATGGTCTCAAAAAACTCACAATAACTTAATATAGATAGATTTCCTTATATCATTACTAATAAGTAACAAAAACTGAAATTAATCATTTTTTTGGCTTCAGTTGATGCTCAGTTTTGGAATTGTATGTAAATCTAACGTTTGAAAACTTGTAGTTGAATCAAAAAGTCATTCGTCACAATTTTAGAGCCAATTTCTTTAAGTCTGTTTTATAATTCAATGGTTTTTTTTTAAAAAAATAGATTTTGGAAATAAATCACTAACTGGGCACAACAAACTGTATTTTATATCCAGTAGGAGTGTTGTGCTTTATGAAATTTTAAAAGAAATAGTTTTTCTGTAGAAATGAAATAGTTTTTCTGTAGTAATGAAATAGTGATTACGCTTTACAAAGATAGCGAATTCCAAAAATTAATAATTGAATTAATAATTTTGAAAATTATTTGTCTCATGCGTATGAAGTCATAATAACTAAACAATGATTATTAGGTTTTAAATTTTAACCAGATTTTAAAAAATCTTAGTATTAACATACATTCCTAACTACTTTGGTTTTAACCATTTATAATTTTACCAATGACATCAAATTTTTTTTCTCATTCATATATATTCTTCTATGCTTTTTCATACTTTTTTTAGGATACTTTTTTGCCTTGGTGTCTATATTTTCCATATGAACTTTCTAAAAGTGTACTTTGAAATCGAAAATTCGTTTTTTGAAGTTTGACCAAGGAACTTAAGAATAAAAAAAATGCACATTTGAGATGGAATACAAAGTGTGGTCGTTGTTGGCATTCAGAAACTACATTAATTTTACATGAAAGGTATCTCATATGGTAATAAAATAAATTCAAATTTCGTATGCATCTTATTCTTTGGTTCTGTGTGTTGCAATTACCAATCATGAAATTGGTGACGGAATTGATGTGAGTAAACCAATATAGTTAATAAAAACATTAGGTGATAGCTAAGTATCTAATAAACATTGATTTGTATATTGATTTATTCATAGATTCGTCAAAAGAAAAAGGAAATCATCGCTTATTAAAAAGAAACTTTTACAAATTGATGTTTAACAATAGGAAATTTAAAATCTGGAAAAATGCATAATTTAGTATGTTATTGTTGCACCCAGCCCTGAGTTGGGCACACAGATAGATGTGGCCAGGAAGTCTGTAATTTAAAAGCAGGGACCAAGCTGAAGACCTACAATGAATGACTTGCCACCCCTTAAGGTACAATTTCTCATGGAGGACATTGCGACCATGACATATTTAACTTGCCCTCCAAGCCACCATTAGTGAACACATATTTGGTCCTATAACGTGAACGAATGTCTTAATAAACCAAAGTGACCAAAATAAATTAGTATGTGCTATTAGTATGTCAGATTAAGATATGTGCTAGAAAATATAATAAAAAGTTGAATAGTACTTCAATAAATTTCGCTTACATTTATAGTATTTTACTGTAATATTTTGCATAAGTTTATTTTTAAAATAAACTATTCGGATAGAATTTTTGATTTTTATCTTCTCTTTAGAAAGTTTAATATTCTAATTTTTTAACTTATATATTTTGTGAAGGAAATTTTCTCATTTCTAATATATAGGTTGCATTTGTTTTATATATGCAATAATTTTGCCTGAAAATGAAGCTATAAATAATAATTACCTTGAGGATTAATTTAATCTGAAGACCAAATTATCAATGAGATAAGATTAAATTATCTGAAATTTTATTAAAACTACTTCGTACTAGTGTACATCTTTTTGAACATACTTTTAGTTCAAAACTAAGGAAGACATCTAAAATTAGATCAACTTTTGTCTGTTTCAATTTGCTGTTTTGAACTAAACATTAAGATATTATTCTTGGTCAGATTAAGATAAATTTCATTTAACTCAAATCATTCACATACGTTATGAAATGCTAGATTAATATGATGGTCTGGTGAAATATTTGTCAATAGTTAAAATGTTTATTCTAAAAACAGTAATAAATTATTTTCACAAACAGAATAACAAGAAGAGTGGATTTTTCGTGCGTAAAAAAAAAATTAATTTGAAAATTAACCATCATAGGAAGTTGATGGTTAATAGATGAAACAAGTAGGACGTTAAATTATCCTTAAACGTCCGTTATTTTGCTGATATGAGACATAAACAAAACACTTTCGATAAATCATCAGGTTGCACACCTTATTTATGTTTAAACCAGCTAATCTCCTTGTACCTAATTCAAGATTAACTTTACTAAATATGGATCACATATTTCATATAGTATTTTCATATATTAACATCTATAACATATTTTAAATTGATGTTTAAAATATCACCTGCAAACAGATTAATCTTTGTCAGTTAAATTCTATTCAACAACGATTTGAATCTTGGTAAAAGAGAGTTAATTGTTATATAGCTAGTTAGTAAGCTCTACTCAATAGTTCTTCTTAAGATTGCTTAATTATTCTCTTTAAGATAACTTAATTTTGACGGCTTAACAATCCCTTGAACTTAAGAGAGTTATTAAACAAGCAATGTACATCAAAATCTCTATCAACTGGAAAATTTGAAGTTTGAAAAGTACATAATTTTTGTCTTGAAAAATTAGATTATTTATTCCATAAATAGATGATATTTTATATACGGTGTCATTTACTGAAAATGATTTTCATAAATCTATATCATACATTGGTCATTAGCGCCTCTATAGGCGATTTTTGGAACTAAAACTATCTTTATTAATAATAAAATTCTATTGCTCTCTCTCTCTGAACACTCCATTTTATCTCATTTGCACAAACTACAATTTTATTTTATCACCATTCCTGCTTTTTGATTTTTTAAATAACATTAAACTATTAGCGCACTTTAAATTCATTTGTTTCATGGATTATTTTAAATAAAACAGTCAAAATATGGTATTAATATTTTAATTATTTGTTGCTGTATATAAATTTTAATTTTAAATATTTTACAGAAAATATTCAATCTATGTGCAGAGCGAAAAAATCTTGGGTTCAGGTTTATGGAAGAACATCCGGCGACACCTGGCGGCCACATTGGGTAGCAGTGGACACAGCCTGTGTGTGCTCAATTCGCAGAAGGAAATTATTTGATTCCACATCGAGAATTCCTCTGACAGGAAAGAACTTCCTTCCTTAATTGAAACTCCATTGCCACTTATGTATAAAACTTGAACCAAAGTGATCACAACTAACTGTTCTAAATTTGTGTTCCACATTCTCAGTGTTCTTATGTTTTAGTCGAAGAGAGATCAAATCAATCATATTTTATTTTGCGTTCCTCATTACTTGCATTTATTTATGACCATTTTAACTCTAGACAATCATGTTGTTGTAGGACATAACATTCCATTATTGGAAGATGATTTTCATTTCTACAGTACATTCCCTTTGTATAGACTATCTGGACGTTCAGTAGAATAAACTCATGTAGAAGCTATTATCTTCTTTCCTTTGACTCACTTTTTTTCTTGAAGAATAAATATTCACTCAAAAAAAAAGAATTTTGCAAATTTGATGCTTTTAATATCCAATGTGAATTTTTTTAGCTACTTGATACGAAGGTATACTTTTTCATAATAAAACTGTTCATTAAAAAGATACTCATTTTAAGGTTCGTGAATTTCGCACACAAAAGCACTACCACTGAATAAACATATTTCTTTCATGCTTTAATTGCCAAAAATTCTAAAAACATGAAAAATTAACTTTAATACATGTTTATGGATTTAATAATGACATTTACAATGGTTAGGAAATATTTTAAAATTATAATTCACAGTTGCTTTAAAAATTAATATTATAATTCATAAAGTTTTAAAGTGATATCCAAATTACATCATCTGGAAAATGTGACACGAAATTTAATTTTGTATTAAGGATTTTTGTGTGGATTAGTTTTTAACACACATAATTTTGTCAACACACACTATTGTGAACTTTTTCGAAACAAAACTGATGTAAAATATCGAAAACATTCTAACGCAGTGCCATTATTTTGCTACACTTTCGTATTGAAACTACACTATACTAACACCTTCTAATTTATAATATAATTTATCTTTTGCCAATGGTATGGCAACTAATTAAAAAAAACAAATTTATAGAGCATTCAAAAATAAATTATCAAAAACAAACAATTCATAAAAAAATTGCCGAATACATTTGTTAAGGCAATGAATTTTATTTTACACATATGAAAATTCCCTTTTAAAGTTATTTTTTAAATTGAATGTATTTATTCTTAGTTTTATATTATGCAAATAAAATGTATATTATATAAGAAAAAAACTAAAAGTAAAACAACTACGGATAATAAAAGAATAATTGAAAAGAAATTTATTAGCTTTACATACAAAAATATTTTAACTTTAATTTTTTTTAAAAAATTGAATATATTTATTCTTCATTTTATGAATAAAATGCATATTATATAAAAAATAATAATAAATAGAGAATGGCTTAAAGTATAAATCAGATAAACTGACGAAGCATTCAACATTCTTGATAATAAGAAAAACATTGCTGTTACATAATCAACAGGAAAAAAAATAAATAAAGATAAACATTCTGTTAAATTTAATAAATTAAAATAAATTTATGAAAGAAATTAATGTTTTCGTATAAAAATATTTTAAATTTTCAAATTGAATTTTTCAATTCCCAATTGCTTAATATGGAAATATAGTTGTATAAAAGAATATAAAATAGTTGTATGGAAAAAAAATCTCTCTTAAAATTAGGATCGCTTCTAGCAAATAAAATAATTAGAGAAAATCTTCAAGAGAAAGACTTATCATTATAACATAACATCACAGCTATAATTCCCGAAAGTTTTATCACAAAAAAATTGAATTATATATAGAAATGACAGGTAAATAAATAAGAAAAAACACTTTTTTGCTGCCACTTGGCTAATTTTCCTTTTCTTTTACTCTGAGAACGAGAAAAACCACTTAGCTTGTCCACTAAATCCTGATTACAACCTGTATATTTAGGAGAATTTCTGGAAAATTGTCCTTTTAAGACGCGATCTGATTGGAGAAAGCTGTATTTGACAATTCCAAATTAGAAGTATGTTTGTGTAGGTTTAATATTTTAATGTTTTGTTTTGAAATTGTTTTATTTACTTATTTTCTATTAAAAGGCTATTGAACTAATAATGTTTTCAGTTTACTTTTTGTCACTCTTGATATAATTAGCCTTTTTCTTGAAAAATAAACGTCTCACGGAAATTCTATTCAATTTTTATCGGTTTTTATTTCATGAAATGTATGGATTTGGCTTCAGTCGAACTGCTAATAGCACAAGACTGTCTTAAGGTATTTGTGGCAAAAGCCGGAAAATCCCCCAAATAAATAACGATTCCGATAAATATGTATTAATGAAAAGAAAGACAATATAATTTCTGTTAGTAATCGTGGTATCAAATTTAAACAGCATATTTAACTCAAAACAGTATAATAATCATGGAATCAAATTTAAATCTTCATTTTAGAAACTAGTGAGTGTGAATTACCCTCTGATTATTATTTTTTAAATGAATATACATCGATTTTTTTTTAAATGTTTGTTTTCTAGGGCTTAATCGGGTTTAAAGGTAGAATATAGCTTTTCGAAAAAAGAAATGACTTTGTATCCAGGCTTGAACAACAAAAGAAGGAGATATTTTTGCTTTTTATGCCTACCTTAGTTGAATGAGTACTCGGGAATTTTCCGTGATTTGTTGAAACAAGTAAATGCAGCACTTTTTTATGAAAAATCTTCCCAGAAGTAAAAAATGTGTCGAGTGACACAGTAACAAATCTTTATACTTTCGTTTATTTCATTACTAAAAAAAAGATGCATTGGGCTGATGAAATAATAAACTAATTTTGCTTAATGTAATCATTTCTTAAAAACGTTTATATTTTAAGTCTCACTAAAAGAAACCTATACAATAGGCTTTTTTGGTGATGAACTATTGTAACATTAATACAAGACTTTTGGCGAATTCTTTTTGTATGTCACATTAAACCTACTCAATAGTCTTCTGGTGATGAATTATGAAACAAACAGCTACACTTTAAGTTCTTCACGATAGCTTGAAATACATTTTAAAGCAAATTGAAAGTTAATGCTTAGTATTTTTAAAAGGACTGTTAAGATATAATCCCTTTCTTCTCTCTCTCTCAATATTAACAACATCTCCAGTCATTGATAAATCTATTCACAAATAAACTCATACTACGTCATAAAAAATTCATAAAAAGAAAATTTATGTAGAAAGTTTGTAACTAAATATTGAATTTTGGGAATAGTCAATTTAATTTTTGACACTTATATACATAGTTTTTAGTTTGATGATTCAAAAATTATACTTTAGATTATCTTATTCCAGCATCATAGCCTAATTTTTGTTAAAAATATTTGAGGGTGCCCCCTTGGCAAACTTGGCGTTTTCTGTATGGCGTCATTGTTGTTCGCGCTGAACACCGTGCAAACAGGTATGGCGGCCAAAACAATGAAATTGCAATGATTGATTTGCCCAACTTGGGGATCAACTGTGATCACAACTTGGCGAGAATCAAGGGTTAACCTAATTTTTAAATGCATTTAATTAATTTATTTATTTTTACATTAATTGGATTCCCACGAAAGCATTCTAAAAACTTGGAAGACATTTGAAGACTTGCCCCTAAAAGTCAAAAATTCTGTTTGATTTGGAAGCTCTCCTGTTTGTGGAAAGCTCTTTTAATTATTATAATTACGGTCAAAGTTTAAAACATAAAAATAAATAAATAATTTGAAAAAATAGTTAGAAAAAAATCTTAATTTCCCCCACAGATTCAAAAGTAAAGAATTAAAATAAATAAATATAAATTTATATATAGGAGTTTCTTATACTTCACTTGACAAAAATCGACAATTGAAAGAATCTGTTTTGATATTAGTGGCGCCATCTGTGCAACGTTTTGAAAAACAAAGTTGCAGACGATATGAATAAACCCTCCATGAACTTTAGCGTACAGACGAAATACCAACCTGAAGAGCCTTGATTTATAGACATCATATAAAGTAACTAATCTTAAATCCTATCAACTCAAAAAAAAATAGCGCCAACAGCGCACTTTTCGTCAGTAGACATGGTATACAAAATACAAATTACATGATTGTTATTTTGATTACTTTAAAAAAATTTACATTTTAGAGTTTTATAAGGTTTATTTTCTACAGGGGATCATTGTGAAAGTATCTGGTGTTAAACTGGCAGAATTTACGGTAATTTTTCTAGTCGAGTGATTTCCACTAACTTATCCTTTAAAAAGTAAGAATAAAAACGGGGGGGGGGGGGGAATGAAATACTAATACCAGGAAAAGACTCTATTTACTTGATAAAATAATAAATTCCGACTATTTAAAGCTATCTTTGATTTTAAATACTTAACGCTAATAGCATAAAATTAAGCAATACGATGCATCTAATCGGAAGAATATTTTATCTATTTTACGCTTGAGAATAATTTTTTGCATCTTACTGTCTGCGATTCAGTAGCGGATATGTGATCGTGTTCATAAGTTCATGTAAGTGTTGAAAAACATGGAAATCACACTTAAATAAAAAATTTAAAGTGTATTTCTTTTAAAGCGCCGATGACTTTTAAGACGATTACAGATACGCTTACAATAGATGCAATAAAACTAAATTTAATGTTCTTAATATCGTTTTGAGACGGTAGGTTGGGGAAAAAGAAATCCAGTATTTTTACGTGAACTTTTTGTAACTTCTTTCAGATTCGCTTTGTAAAAAGGTTTAAAACAGTTTTCATGTAGATTTTTAGGTCTTGTGCGAAGCTACAACTGCTGACATGCTGTCAAGTTTGATAATTTTTGATATTTTATAGACATTTTCGACGATGCTGTATCCACATACGAGGTGCATCTTTAGCATTCAAATACCCAAACGGAATCGACGAAACCAAAATTGTACGTAACTGGTTGTTACAGTCATATATAGGACGATAAACACCTTTCACAATTTTAGCCACCTGGTTAGCATTTTCGCCATTATAAAAGAAAAACGAAAATGTATCGAATTTTCTGTTTGTTGTCTTCTATTTTTAAAACCTTGTACTCATAAATGAATTAATCAAACAAAAAACCGCAAGAGAATATTTTAGTGTCAAATGTCACCTTTCCAATGAGCATAAATTTGAAATTGTTTGATAGA